>VDFB02176705.1:0-18617 GCA_007258455.2 Sequoia sempervirens
TCTTCCCTCTAATTCCTAAAAATTTGACTTTTCTAGCTTTTGGTCATCGATTCCTTCAAAATGTTGAAGGGACCATTATTTTGGTCTCTTCGATATTCATTCTCTCCTTGACGAGCTTCTTCAGAATGTCGAAGGGACCATTCCTTTGGTCCCACCGATATTTGGTTGTCTATTTGATGGTTTCTTTTTAAAATTTGATTAAGTGTCGAATGCGTTGAGCTTAAGGGGTAATGCTTTTCCCTCACCATCGATTTTTGGAGGTTAAGCTTTCCCTCTTACCCCCGATGTTTCCTTTCTTCTTTGCACTTTCCTATTTCCTTCTTCCTAGCATGAGGTAAGTTGTAAGGCCGACATCGGACTCCTGACCGCCTGATCATTGACATTCAATAAATTATTTTTCAAGGGTCCAAACCATTTAATTCATTTTCATGCTTGTAAAGGTGATTTTTCGAGCCCAATGCCTCAACCTTCCTGCATTTGAATGTGTTTTTTGGGCAACAAAATTAATGCTCAACCAATTCCTAGTGGCATGTCTTGGTTCCTAGGCTTCAAGGACAACATTAATTGCTCCCCTCACCTTTTGCAAGTGGATTTCATGGGTGCCCATGCCCATTTATATCTCTTTGTTGAATTTATTGTAGGATCTATGCCCTAGTGACATCTTTCATGAATGGATCCATTATTGCACACACAATCATTTTTGGTAACCTTGGTTAGGGTTAGGGTTCAACTTGTGCTTCTAAGTTATGTTTGATCTATAAAAGAAAGAAATATATTCATTTTCATGGTTCTTCTTCCTCTGGATTCTCTAGGGTTTTTCTTTTGTAGACATTGTATTTTACACTCTACCATTGTAAAGATTGGCTATATGCCTTTGCATTAATGAAGTTGATCATTGTTGCTAGTTCTCTCCTCTTTATGTATGATTAATCCTTCATTACCTTCATGTTGGAGTGTTTTCTTTCATTTTTTATGTATACATGTTTGAGTTAAATTGTTTGCAATTATTGTGTTGAGAAATTATCTTTCCTTCTAGTGCTCTGTCAAACCCTAATCTCCATGTTTGCCTTTGAAATCAACCAAATAGAGAGCTATGTGAGTCCTTTGGTCCCCTTATTTGATGTAGTATGCAAATATTGGTCAGGAAGAAACAACCTTTCCATCTTGGTGTACCACCTCCATTTCCCTTTCATGCATTCCTTCTCCCCTTTTCCCTTGTGAGATATTAGAGTAGGTTAGTGGTAGGTTTTCATGTATTGGGTTGGACCAACACATTGCACTGGGATTGAAAAAGGAAGCCAACCTTCTCTGGAGATTCGACCTCATACGCACAAAGGTCCCACACCTTGAGGTTGTTTCCATTGTGTCATTGGAATGTTGAGCTTCATGCTCAGTAGGGTGCAATTTCACATGACAACACTAACCAATCACATTTTATTGTAACCCTACCAATTTTTGCTAACCCTTTGTGGTTTGGAATAATTAACAATTGTTGTAAAGGGGGTATTTTTATGTTGTCATAAATGGAAAATGAGAGGGTCTTTTTTTGCAATATTTATAGTCAATGGGAAGCTAGTTTAGTCATCATAATAGTGGTAAAATTTATTTCCCAAAACTTTAACTTTTTTGTCATCTTTTAGACCTCCAAAAATTAGTGTTAGTTGTTCAAATTTTGATGGGGAATAACTTTCACCCTAGTTGTCAAAAAATGACAATTTTTTTGGAAATTCATCAAAATTTCATAAAGATTTCAAATTTGTGATCAAAATTAATTTTTAAATATCTTATTTTTCAAAAATTGTAAAAATATATATGAGTTATAAATGAATGATTTTGACATATAAACTTAACAAACACTTGTAAATCTTGTCTTGCATATTTCTAGGGATTTCAAAATCATAGTCAATCCAATTTTTTGGGAGTTTTCTAAGGTAAAATTCAAGTGCCTCTTTGTGTGTGTGCTCATGGATCTAAAAATTGATTTAACAAATCCACTTAATTTTTACAAATAGAAAGTCAAAGTACAACAATTTTTTAATCTAAAGACTATGACAAATGATTAATGGATAAAAAATGCAATTTATAAGGGATTTTGAATAGTTTAACTATTGAAACAAGTTATATGATGTATAAGGAATAATTGGTCTTCTTGTATTCAGTAACTTATAATTTCACATTGTTAATTGTACAAATCTTAATCAAAAGTGAAACAATTTTAATGATCTATTTGGTCTAGTTGATGTCATGTACCTTTCTAGATCTCTAATGATAATAGTAGAATTATAAAAAATAAATAATATCCAAGCAAAAATAATTTAGTCAGTGAGTTTTCACAAAATAGACTTGCACAAATGAAACAACTCCAACAACATAATATATTGATAACAATAGATTGCTATGATATTCAATACAATAAGAAAAAGATAATCACAAATCTAAAATAATAATGTTCGCTCTATATTTTCTTATAGTTCCTTGATGCTTTGATGCACTCCTTGAGTGAGAATTCTCCCAAGAACCAAAGAGTTTTTGTTCTCTGATTCCAACGATCAATGGGGTTTTGTCCACTAATCATAGTATCCTACGGGTTTTCATCCACATATAATTGAATGTGCAATGTGCCCCATATAATAACATGATTACAATTGAAATGTTTCCTTTGTTTATATGCAATTTAAATATTAAACTAGTCATCCAATGCCCAAATTTGAATCCACACACTACCATAATTTGGCCCTATAGGCCTTGTATTCTATCGTCGCCCTTAATAGTTTGGACTAAAAGTCCTTGCATCCTTCCTTGCCATCCCACACACCACCATTTCACTTGAAAATCCACACACTATCATTGATCTACAGGTCAACTATCCTTGTTGTCTTGGTCAACATCTACTCACACCCTCGATCCTTTCCAAGGAATTTATCGGGAAACATCCCTGACCCCAATCCTAGCACACATTGAGAAAAATCCTCAACTCCCAACCTTCAATTTACAAAGGGGGCATGACAAGTCCTTCCTCCTAAAGATTACTTGTCCTCAAGAAATGTAAATTGGGATGTTTGAGAATCTCGGGCCCTTCCCATGTGGCATCTTCAATTGGTAGGCTTCTCTACCTGATTAGACACTCTCTGATGCTCTTGTTCCTCAAGTTTTTTATGTGGGTCCCATCACTTCTTTTGGAATTAAAATAAATTTACCTTAATCGTCTAAGGGTGGAAAATCCTCTCAAGGTGTGAAGTGCTAACCAAGGATTTTTTTCAAACAAGACACGTGGAAAACATTATGAATCGTGTTGTTCTATGGGATCTCAAACTCATAGGTCACTTTACCAATCCTCTTCACAATTATGTATTACACATAGTATCAAGGTCTAAGCTTTTGAACTACTCTCCTATTGATATATTTTTTCTTATATGACTGCAATCTTAGGAAAACTAAGTCTCTCACCTTGAAAGACCTCTCTGTTCTTTTCTAATTTACATAAATCTTGTGTTGATTTTTTTGTCTACTATAGATTACCCTTTAGTTCCCTCAACATCTCTTAAATATGTCATCAAGTCACTTGTTTCTAGTACTCTACTATATGAAAATAATAGTTCAATGAAGGGTAGTGCATCATACCCATATAGATCCATATAAGTTGTCATCCCAATAGACATGTGGTGTGATGTATTATAGCAATACTCACCTTAATGCAAACACTTGATCCATGTAGTCTACTAGTCTAAAACATAGTTTCTTAGGTACCCCTATTTATATTTGTTCATCGTCTCGGGGATAGTACCTAGTTCTTGGTGTAAGTTATATTCTTATTAAGTGAAACAATTCTTGTCAAAAGTAACTGATAAATCTATTATCCATATCATTGAAAATTCTCTTAGGCAAGCCATGTAATCTAAATATCTCCTTGAAGAATGTGTTTACAACTTGTGGTTCCTTGAAATCCAAATAAATAGTAATAAAATGTGCATATTTTATTAATCTATCAACCACAACATAAATATAATCCCTACCTTGTACCTTGGGTAAACCTATGATGAAGTGTATGGATATACTCCCATTTTTTCTTAGGAATTAGTAATGGTTGAAGTAGGTTTGCTGGAAAATTGTGTCATCCCTTGTTCTATTGATAGGTCACACATTCTGTAACATGCTTATGGACATCCCCTTTAGACCCTTCCAATATAGAATTTCACATATCGACATGTATTTCTTATAATATCCTTGATGTCTTGTTGTTGGAGTGTCATGTAAGGCTTTCAAAATCTTCCCCTTAATATTAGATTCGGGCATGAAGACTATTTTATTCTTTTAGAGGATCAATCCTTCCTTCACGAGATAACTGTCATCTTTAACCACTTCATCAAGGATATTAGTAGCAAATTTATTCTTGGCATACTCAACTATAATGAAAAATTTACAATCAGTAGAAGGGATAAATAATGAGAACAAAGTAGGCTTTCTAGAAAGTGCATTAGCTACCACATTCCTTTCTCCCATCATGTTTCTATTTTAAAATAATAAGAGTGCAACTTGCTCACCCATTTTTTCTAGCAATCATTCAAAAAAAAATGTTCCAAAAATAACCTCGACCTATTATGATCATTCTTTACAAAAAATTACCCACAAACTAAGTATTTTCTAAATTTCTCTAGTGCATGCATGATTGCCAACATTTCCTTGTCATGTATGGAGTATCATTTCTCTAAAAAAAAAAATTAATACTTCAAAAGCTATCAGATGTCCATTTTTGCTTAGGATAGGTCTAATTCCCTCTCAAGAAGCATTAATTAAACAACAAAAGGTAATGAAAAAATAAGAATGGAAAGTACTGGGAATGAACTCGTTACCTCCTTCAACTTGTCAAAAAAAATTGAGCATCTTCAAAGAATTTAAAGGCTCCCATTTTTTTCAAATCAGTCAAGGGAGTAGCCAATTAAGATAATACCTTCAAAAATCTCCTATAATATCAACATAATCCAAGAAACCCTTTCAATTGAGTTAGGTTGGCTGACAAAGGCCAATCAAGGATTGCCTAGATCTTTTGTTGATATACTTGAATACCTTTGGAACTTATGATATGACCTAAGTATAGAATCTCATATAATCCAAACTCACATTTAGACAACTTAGCATAAAAGGTTTGTTTCTCAAAAATTCCTAAAAATTTGTGTCTAGGTGTTCCAAGTGTTCCTTCCAAGTATTTTTATAGATCAATATGTCATAAAAAATAAAAACATTTTTTTGAGTTGTTTAATAAATGTAAGAGTTGGCTATGAAGATAGCTAGCCAAGATCTAGAGGCCAAATAGAAAGCACAAAGAGAGAAGATCAATATGACAAGAATAAATTATATTCCTATCAACAATACAAATAGAATTCAATATACAATGTATTAGAGACCCTTGATTATATAGCCAAGGTGAGACACATGATTAGACATGATCATGACAAGTGTCTTAATCCTATGTCATGAGACAAATAACTCATCAAATATTAAATGACCTAGGAAAAATTATTAAATGAATGATAAGATCACAATACTTAAGACTTCTAGAAAGATTCCTAGGACCTAAGTAAACTTAACATGTGAATAGGACCTATTAGGTGAACTAGTTAGGTAGGAAACCTTATTCATACCAACACTCCCCCTTGAGTGCAACTTAGGGAAGAGGAAAATAATGCAAATGATGCAAAGATGAAGATGGGTCCTAGCTACTAGGCCATGTTAGGTACCCATGTACAAATGCAATTTATCACAAATGGAGAAAAGGAGAAAACTTAGTGGGAAAAAACACCTCCCCAAAAGAGAGATTAAAAAAAAATGCTCTCACTGAAGAATGAGAAGGAAAAAACTCCATACGAGGAAGAAGACCCCCCATAAGAGAGAAGAAGAGATAGATATTACAACCCATCCTCGGCGATGTGTCTACAATGATAGTGGTGTTTGTGACAGAAAGTAGATCATTGATGATGTCCAAGACCATCAGGAACAGTACCTATCCTTAGAAAGAAACAAAACAAAAAGAATTATGCATGATTTCTTCCCAATCATGAAAGGAAGATGATGTAGGAGCATCCCTGGTTGTAAAGCAATCCTATATCAACCAAAAACATTTCTTTTCTTACATTGCATTTAGTAGCAGTTTCAATATTTCATTCTGCATTTTACCACATCTTCATTTCTTAGCTCATGGAACAAGATATAACATCTATGCATCGACATCTATCACATATCCAAATTTCACATCACTTGTATTCGTCTACGAAAAGTTATCAAGTTAGAGATAGATTGATAGTTAGGTTTTCACATCAACCCTTTGGGGGTATGTAATAAGGCCTTTGGCCAATTGTATTGTTGAATTCCCTTTTGGAAGGCCTATGAGCCCTAGATATTTACCCACGAGGCATATTTTGCATGTAATATTTCCAATTCAATAAATTTTCATGTTTGCATATCAGTTTCTTGTGTTATTTCCAATGTGTTGACTCAAGTTACAGTTGGGCTATTCTTCACAGAACCTACCATGATTTCAGTAGTGTCAGGCGATTTTGCAGATCTTGAAGGCATTCCTTGGCAAATAGATCAACATTCAAATTGAATACATGTGTTTTCAATTGATCAATTGGTGTGACAATTAGAAACCTGTAACTAGATCATTTAATTGAGGGATTACGCGTTTGGGGAGAGATGCCACCAAGGAGAGCACTTGCTATGGAAAATGGTGCTAGAAGAATGGATGAAATGTTGGAAATGATGCATGAGATGCGAGTATGATTAGATGCAGTAGAAGAAGATAGAAGGCAAGGCTTAAACCTTATACATGAGGATGAAAGTGATGATGAAGCAAATAATGTTGTGAACCAAATTGTATTATCCCTAGGCAAAAAAGAAGAAGAATAGAATCAAGTGAAGATGTTGAAAGTGATTTCAAAAATTGGGAAAAGACCTAGAGTTGAAATTCAAAATTACGTGGTAAATTTGAATCTTAAAGAATTGATTGATTGGATCATGGAAGAATACTTTTGAATATGAAGGGAACCAGAAGATGTGAAAAGTGGTTGCAGAAAATACAAAACTGGCGAATTTCATGTTGCTTTTATATGGTGGAAAAGAAGTTGTCAGAATGGATAGGAATAGGAGAGGAAAGGAGAAAATCATAAAATGAGATAGAATGGTGACAAAATTGAAGAATCAATTCATACCTGTTGATTATGAACTTGAATTGTTGAAGAGATTGTAGAACCTGAGGCAAAATGAGAGATCTGTGGAGTATAAAAAATTCTACAAGATGATAAATCAAAGGATATAATGAGCCAGCAAAGAAAAAGGTTGCAAGAGAGACTATCAAATGGTGAGGAACCATTCTGAGAAAGAGCTACAGGCTTTGTAGAGATGAAGTGGTTGAAGAAACATATCAATTTGCATTGAAGAGGAGAGAGATGAACAGAATTTGAACAAGAAAAGAGACACCAGGGAAGTTCTGGAGAGTGGGGCCCCAATCACAGAGAAAAAGAACCTTATCTGAGGATGGGAAGCAAATATGTAAGAACCTAATTAGGTGAAGAAAGAAAAGTAATTGCCAAATTCAAACCTAAGGAAGAAGATAGAAATTTCTACCACAGTGATAAAGGAGGTCATAATTCTTAACGCAATGAAGGATATAAGAGAGATGAAGGAAGATCTGAGAGAAGACCATTCAGAGCAACCTGTTTCAAGTGTGGAGTGAAGGACATAGAGATTTTGAGTTTCATCAAGGAAGTACCTAAAAGAAACCTGACCATACTGGAAGAGCAACTTAAATGGATGAAGAATTAGTTGAATCCCCTAATTCAGTTGAGAAACTAGAGAAAGGTGAATCATTGGTGATGAGGAGAGATTTAATGCATGAAGAAGTCACTGAAGAACCATCACAAAGGAAAATTTTATTCTGAGGAATAGATGTAGAGTCTGAAAGCTATGTAAAGTTATCATTGATAGTGGTAGTATTGATAATCTAGTTTCAGAGGAGATGGTAACCAAGTTGAATTTGGAGAGATTGAAACATCCAAACCCTTATAGGATAGCATGGATTCAAGATGAACATAATATATTGGTAAATGAGCAATTTTTGATGAAATTCCATATTGAATCATATAGGGATGAAGTGTTGTGTGATATTATGCCTATGGATGCTTGTCATTTAATATTAGGAAGACCATGGCAATATGATAAGAAAGAAATTCATGATGTATAAAGGAATACCTACACTGTGACATCAAATGGAAAGAGAATCAAGTTGATACCTTTAGAGGAAGAGGAGAAAATTGAAGTTTGTGGCACTACCAGAGTATGTTTGGTAGATGGAAGGAAATTTATTAATGGGTTGAGGAATGAAAAAATGTGTTTTGCATTGATTCCAAAGAAAAGTAATGGCCCGAAGGTAGAGAAACCTACCGCAGAGAATGAAGAGGTAGAAAAATTGTTGACAGAATATGAAGACATCATGTCAGAGAATGAACTAGATGGATTACCTCTAGTTTGAAGTATCAATCATCATATAGATCTTATACTGAGAGAAAGTTTTCCAAAAAAGGCAACACATAGAATGACACCAATAGAGAATGCAAAATTGAACTGGAAGATACAAGAGTTATTGAGCAAAGGATTTATTAGAGAAAATTTAAGCCCATGTGTGGTACCTATTGTACTTGCACCAAAGAAAGATGGAGAATGGAGAATGTGTACATATTCAAGAGAAATCAATAGGATCACTGTCAAGTACCGATTTCCATTGCCAAGGATGGATGCCATTATGTACTGTTTGAGTGGAGTAAAGTATTTCACAAAGATTGACTTGAAGAGTGGATATCATCATATCATAATCATAGGAGATGAATGAAAGACTTCATTTAAGACCAACGAAGGATTGTATGAGTGGTTAGTGATGCCTTTTGGATTGAACAATGCATTAAACACTTTCATGAGATTAATGAATGAGGTATTGAATAAATTCTTGGGTAATTTTGTCATTGTTTACTTGGATGATAATCTAATTTTTATTAAGACTATAGAAGAGCATTTGTGGCATATCCGACAAGTATTGCAGAGGTTGAGAGAAGAGAAGTTTTTTATTAATGTCAAGAAGTGTAGTTTCATGAAGAACGAGTTGGTATATTTGGAATTTGTTATTTCTATTGAAGGATTGAAGATGAAGCCTAAGAAAGTGAAAGAAATTGTAGATTGGCCTACACCAGTGAACATTGGAGAAGTAAGATCATTCCATGGATTAGCAAGTTTCTATTGGAAGTTTATCAGGAGTTTTATTAGTGTTTGTAACCCCATGACAAAGACAATGAGAGGAGATAAGGACTTTTAATTGGACATCCAAAGAACAAAGAAGTTTTGAATTATTGAAGCAAAAGGTGATAGAACAACTAGTATTAGCATTATGGTATTTTGACAAAGTATTTCAAGTTGATTGTGATGCAAGTGGCAATGCGATTGGAGCAGTATTGTGTCAAGAAGGGAGACCTATAGCTTATTTAAGTGATAAGTTGAATGATTCCATAAGAAGATATTCAATTTATGATTAGGAATTTTATGCCATAATTCAAGCCTTGAAGAAGTGGAGACATTACTTGTTGCCTAAGGATTTTGTGATGTATACAGATCATCAAGCTTTATATTATTTGAATAGTTAAGGAAATTTGAATAAGAGACATATGAGATGGGTTGAGTTCTTGCAGAGTTATACATTTGTGTTGAAACATAAGAGTGGCAAGTCAAACAAAGTTGCAGATGCATTAAGTAGGAGAAGGAGTTTGTTGACAGAGATGAAAGTAGAAGTATTGGAATTTGAAGAACAAAAGTGCATGTATGAAGATGATGTAGATTTTGGTGAATCATGGAGCACATGTAAGGAACCAGTAGTAACAAACCGGAGCCAATGGTTGGACTATTGCATTCAAGAAGATATGTTGTTCAAAGGAAATCAGTTGTGTATTCCAAAGAGTTCAATGAGGGAGAATTTGATCAAGGAGAAACATAGTGGTAGACTATCAAGAAATTTTGGAGTGGATAAGATAGTAGTTTTGGTGAGTGAACATTATTTTTGGCCGCAGATATATAAGGATGTCAAGAATTATGTTCAAAATTGCATAATTTATCAAGTTGCAAAAGGAAGTAGTCAAAATACTGGATTTTATAAATATTTGATAGTATTGGAGAGACCTTGGGAGGATATAAGCATGGATTTCATATTGAGATTTCCAAGAACATAGAGAGGATATGATTCTATTATGGTAGCAGTGGATTTTTTTTCTAAAATGGCACATTTCATTCCTTCTAAGAATACTAACGATGTTGTGCATGTTGCTAACTTATTTTTCAAGGAGATTGTGAGATTGCATGGATTACCTAAGTGCATTGTTTCAGACAAAGACACTAAATTCATTGGATACTTTAGGAGGAAATTGTGGAAGAAGATGAAGGAAAATTTGAAGTTCAATTCAGCATATCACCCACAGACAAACGGAAAAACAAAAGTAGTAAAAAGAAGTTTGGGTAACTTGTTGAGATGTTTGGTTGGAGATAAGGCAAGTAATTGGGATATAGTTTTACCACAAGTAGAGTTTGCATACAATAATTCAGTGAACCATAGTACAGGGAAGACACCATTTGAGATCATTATCAGAACACATCCTAGAGGATTTTCATAATTAAGAGACATTAGTATGGAGAATAAGAGGAGCATGAAGACAAAAGAGTTTGCAGATTTCATGGAGACATTGCATCATCAGGTCTAGAAGCATTTGGAGGAAGTGAACAATAAATATAAGAAGGAAGATGAGCACTAGAGACATAAGGAATTTTTTTTTGGAGAGGAAGTGATGGTATATCTAAGGAAGGAGATATTTTCAGTTGGAACCTATAATAAGTTGAAGATGAGGAATTTTGGACCATGTAAGATTCTAAAGAAGTTTGATTCTAGAAATACATATGAAGTAGAGTTATTGGAAGCATGGGTATATCACTTATTTTCAATGTTTCATACATTCTTGAGTTTCATGAAGGATAGTCAAGTGGCAATAGTAGTGAAGTAGATCAGAAGGAGCACTAGGAACAAGCAGTACAGGGAATATCTAGTGAAATGGAAAGGCATACCAGTGGAGGATTCATCATGGATTTCTTAGGCTGAGGTGGACCATCTTGGTTTTCATCTTATCCCTAGAAAGTGAGGGACTCACTTTTCTTCCAACCTCGGGTGTCTGATGCAGGAGCATCCCTGGTTGTAAAGCAATCCTGTATCAACCAAAACCATTTCTTTTCTTGTATTGCATTTAGTAGTAGTTTCAGTATTCCATTCGACATTTTACCACATCTTCATTTCTCAGCTCATGGATTAGTATATAGCATCTACACATTAACATCTATCACATATCTAGATTTCACATCATTTTCATTTGTCTATTGAAATTTATCAAGTTAGAGATAGATTGATAGTTAGGTTTTCGTATCAACCCTTTGGGAGTATGTAATAAGGCCTTTGACTAGTTGCATTGTTGAATTCCCTCGTGGGAAGCCTATGATCCTTGTATATTTTTCCATGCATCATATGTTGCATGTAATATTACCAATTCAATAAATTTTCATGTTCACATATCAGTTTCTTGTGTTATTTTTGTAGTGTTGACTCAAGCTACATGGTTTGGACTATTCTTTTTGAACCCTCCTACCATGACTGTACCAAAATATGATGGAATAAAGATGATTTATGGTGGCTCTGAGGCATGATAAAATATCTCCATGTTGATGTTGAAAGATAACACACTCAAATAGGCATTCTAGGCCACACTATTGAAGAGGGAAATCTAGAATCTAGTAGAGATGAATCCACAGATAAGGATTTCTCCTCTAAAGATAAATAAGCCTCATCCAAATGTTTTCCAAAAGTATCCACTCTCACATAAAGTTGTGAAGAATGATCATGTAGAGAATGAACAAAAGGGTTAGAGTGTTCCCTCACAACAACTGAAGAAGGATCATCCACATTAAAGAGAATATGTATGCAATCAATGGTGTCTCCCAAATATGCAATATGAGACTCCACAAACAAGTTTGAGATACCTGTTAAGAAGTCATCCCAAGTAGCCATATCTAGAAGGCGATAAAGATCTTACTGCACCAAATCAAAAAAATCCATATCTATAGAAACACAAGAATCATCAACTACAACAGTAGATAGAGAAGATAAAATGTATGGATCAAGAACTAGATCCAATGTGAGAACACCCAAGTTCAAGTAATCAAAATTATCCTAAAAACCATAGACTATACTATAAGTTGTCAGACTAATTATTAGTGTCTCCCTTCGGATTTGAGACATGGACTAACCACCTCCAGTGGATCTACTTATCTCTGGCATTTGTATCGGGCATTAACAAGTTGATATCTTGGTTCAATGACAAAAATGTTCCAAAAAATGATATCAGAGTTGGGTCATAGGTTTGAATCCCCTTGGGTGATGTTGAGGAGGATTTTTTTGGACTAATCACTAGCATTTCCCTTCAGATTTTAGAAATGGAATAACCGCCTCTAGTGGATCTTCTTATCTCTAGCATTTGTATTGGGTATTAACAGGTCAATATTTTGGTGCAATGGTAAACATGTTCTAACAAAAGTGTGATCATCATCCAAAGGATCAGAATCATAATCAAGAAAAATGTCTAAAAATGTGTATATCTGAGATGCATGATCAATCATCCTCATAGAAATGATCTCTTTTCTCTCCAAGTCTCTAATGATAACTAAACTGAGAGTGGATTTGACAATCCTCCCTACTCCACCATGAGTGATTTGATAGATAGAAAGAAGATTGTTTGTCAAATGAGGTACACACAAGACATCATTAAAAGTGCCATCCCCAATATCAATATTTCCCCTCCTAATTACATTCACATAAGTATGATTTCCCATCAAAATAGTTGGCATTATAGAAGGCTCAAAGGAAGAGAATATAGATTTCAAAGATGCTATATGATGAGAAGCTTTTGAATCTAGAAGCCATCTCCTTTATCTATGACTTGCAAAAGCACAAAGAGCTTGTTATTTTTTATTACTTGTCCCAATAGTATGAATATTTTCCTTATCAAATTCTATATTTTTGGAAGAAGAAGTTGAAGTAGGCATTCTAGAAGGTAAACTAATTGTGTTCTTCACAAGAAGATGTTTCAATTCATCAAAGATCTTTCTTATAACAATAGTTTTCTTCATGTCCATCCTTCTTGCAATATGCACAAGTAGGCTTCTCCTTAAATGATTCCCCTTTAGAGGAAATTTTATGTTCTTCTTTAGAATTAGATGTAGATTGTGTGTTCTTCTTAGGCTTGTTCTATATCTTTTCTTTGCCACTTGAAGAATTCTCATCCCTTGCAATCAAAGTGTGAGATTTTGAAGACTTCAAAGCACCCATTTGAATAAGCTTATCTTTCTCCCTAATGAGTTGTATAGAAAAATACTCAAAGCAAGGCATTTTAAACTCACTGCCAAAGGCATTCATTTTGGCATAGAAAGTAGACACAAACATTGCATATTTAGGTCCTAGCTTTGAAAGAACACTTAGCACCAATTGCGTATCTAATTTTTCAATTTTACAATCCTTCAATTGTGTTCTTAGTAACTTGAATTTGGCGATGAAGTCCTTTATGTTGTCAAAATTATATAGATTGATAATTATTAATTCATTCTCCAACAAATATCCCTAAATTTCATCTATTTTCCTAAACAATTTTGACAATGTACTCCACATAGCCATGGGTGTATCCAAGTTCTCAATGTGAAAGAACAACTCGGGAGAGACATACAAGCACAAATAGCTAATGATTTATTTAAAACTATTCAACTAATTATTTTTAGCTTCATCATATTTTGGTTCACCATCAAGCCCATGAACTACCCTATACAACCTTTTAACTCTTAGTAATTTGTTTATTTCATATTTTCATTTAGGATAGTTGTAAGGGTTAGAAGTGGAATTGAAGATTGATCCACGATGAAATAAGAAGGGAAGAACACAAATCAAGAGGAATGCAACCACAAACACAAGAAGAATTCCCAGTAACAATTAACAATAAATGAATCCCTACTGCTTGAGTCAATTTTGGCGATTAAGTGGATTGTTTCACATGAAATTGATGAAGTGGTTCCGATCTCATATATAAAATGCTGATTTCGGTCACAAAATGGAAAAGTATTTTTTTCGGATATAATACATTCAATTGGACCTTATCTATGCCATT
This sequence comes from Sequoia sempervirens, assembly GCA_007258455.2. Lineage (NCBI taxonomy): Eukaryota > Viridiplantae > Streptophyta > Pinopsida > Cupressales > Cupressaceae > Sequoia > Sequoia sempervirens. Next base: position 14,280 of record VDFB02176705.1, read on the forward strand.
AAAGATTTGCACCCTTTAAAAACTACACCCAAAATGACGTAGTTTTAGGGATTCCGAGAATCGGGTTCCCCCTAGAAGTCTCTGAGAATGACTGCAACAAAACTTAGAAACCATGGAATTTTAGAAAATATAGACACCAAAAAACTTAAAAACCATATAACTATTGTAGAAAAAAAATTGCATCTCAAAAATGTAAATCAAGAATAAAAAAATGGTTGTCTTGAGTCTTGGTTATGAGAGATTTTGAAAATCATCCTTCAAAATGAAAATCCAAATGGAGAGTGGAAAATTAGGTGGTTGGCCCATCATTATCGATAATTAATAGGGAATATCCCTTTGAAGATGCTAAAAATGCAAGATTAAAATTGATGTATTATATGGTCGCCGTGATGTCACCTGAATCCATCGTAATATTTCAAAGTCAGCCTTGCCTTTGGAATATTCTATAGAATATTCCCATTGCCCCAGTTTTTCCTCACTCAGTGGACGGGCGGAATATGCTATTTTTACCTCAAAATTTTCAAGTTTCTACCAGTTTTTAAAAAGCCAACCTACTTGCGAGGTGTGGGGCCCATGGCCTAGTGTATGTGGTGGGGCCTCTGCCCATGCCATGCGACACTATGACAACAAATCAATACCATGATGGCCAATAAGTCATGAACTGGGGCATACCCACAAACACCGTGAAAATTTTTGTTATAAGTTTTAATTTTAAAATATATTTTTTGAAATAATCTGAAAATAATAGTTTTTTTTAATTTAGAAAATTTTAGCCCGAATAAAATAATTTTTTCAGGGATCGTACAATCATAAGAATGACTTGGGGGTAAATTTTTCTAAGGGCTTTAGGTGCAATGCTTCAATTTTTATGAATTCATAGTTGATATTGGGGTTTTTTGGCCTTCTAGACATGATGGTAGGGTCAGATTTGACCCAAAATGTGTCAAAATTATAGTTTCCTTCCAAATCTAACAACCATTCTTCAACTTCAAGCCCTTATAGATCTAGCCTCATTTTTCCAATTTGGATGAAACAAAAGGAAAATTTGACTTTATCAAACACCTTGAACTCAATGGTGAGATCATATTTACAGTAGCAAGCTCCAAAAAAACTTGCAATACAAAGCCACAAAGAGAAATCCCCCTAGAATGCAGTATTTCTATCAAGTTTTTTTTATTCTCCAAATCATCATACAATGCAAGAGAAGAGCATACTCAAAATTTCAATATCTACCAAGATATCTCAAAAATATTAACCAAAGGCACCCCACTTGCTTTCATACCATATAAGAGTTAGCTATGGAGATAGCCAGCCAAGATCTAAAGGCCAAATAGAAAGCACAAAGAGAGAAGATCAATAAGACAAGAATAAATTATATTCCTATCAACAATACAAATATAATTCAATGTACAATTTATGAGAGATATTTGGTTATATAGCCAAGGTGAGACATAGAATTATACAGGATCATGACAAGTGTCTTAATCCCATGTCATGAGACAACTAACTCATCAAATATTAAATGACCTAGGAAAAAGTATTAAATGACATGATAAGATCACAACACCTAAGACTTCTAGAAATATTCCTAGGACCTAAGTAAAATTAACATGTGAATAGGACCTACTAGGTGAAATAGTTAGGTAGGAAACCCTTTTCACACCAACACCAAATACCTAGTTCATGCATGATTGGATTGTAGTTGGAGTGTTGGCAAGTTTGAAAGACATAATAAAAAAAAAAAGTTCCCATAAAAAAATTGGAAGGTGGTCCTCTCCACATATTTTCCCCTCATATGGATTTGATGGTATCTTAATCTCAAATCAATATTTGAGAAGTAAACAACTCCATATAATTCATCTAAGAGCTCATCTATCATTGGAATAGGATATCTATTCTTAACGGTCTTCTTATTCAAGAATCTATAGTTAATACAAATCCTCATTGTGTCATCGTTCTTCTTCATGAGAACTTCTAAATGCACAAACAAACTAAAGCTAGGTCTTATGAATCTCATGTCAAGAAGTTATTTGATCACCTTCATTATCTCCTATTTATACCCTCTTGGATGACAATATGGTGTAGTGATAACAGGTTTATCACCTTCTTCCATTTCTATAACATATTTATATCCTTTTTCTATTGGTAGCCTTAGAGGCAAGTCACTAAAGACTACACAATGCCTATCTATAATTTTCTTAATATCTACATGAGGAGTATTATTTTTCCTATACAAATTCATGGGAAGAATCAAACAATTTACTTCCCATATTACTTGGCCTCTATATAAGATTCTCTTCATCCTCTTGGTCATCACCACTTGTGGAGCTCCATCCCTCTAAGGAAAATATTATTTCCCTATATGATGAACTTAAGTTCCATAGTTGGTAGTTCTATGTATACTCCCCTAGAGAGTGCAACCATTATACTCCTAAAACCATATAAGTATCTCCCAATCCAATCACATAAATTTCATCACATACCTTATGGTCTCCTAGGGTGATATGGAGTTTATTGATTTTTTTTTGCATGGAATGATGGATCCATCAACTACTGTAATATTTAAACCTTTAAATTATTCTACCTTCAATCCTCTCTTCATCACCAAATCCTCATCAATAAAGTTGTGAGTGGCCACACTATCAATGAGAATAATCAGGTTCCCTTTATCCTATAAGTACTCCAAAAACCTTGAAGGGAAGATATTTTAGGGCTCTAAAGAGAAGAAATTATGCTTTTTCTTGTGGCTACATGTTATTTATTAATATGATTGATAGATTCTTCAAATACCTCTAGTTTATCTTACAAAAAAATTATATGATACCACTTCTATTTAGTGTAGTTTCCTTTACCCAAACATCTATGACCAATAGTACATGACTCTACAAGAGAAACATAGCTTCTTCCTCTATAATTAATTATTTGTCTCATCCATCTTGCTCATTTTTGGGGGCAATTCATTGGGTTGAGGGACAATCTTAAGAGGATGCTTTTGTTGTGACATTGGTGGTGCACTCTTGGAATAATATTTTATTTTGGTCATTGATTCCTCCAAAATCATATCTCTTTTGATGGCTTCTTGCAAAGAATTAAAATTAAATTCCATTTACTAAACCCTTGAGTTATTTAGAGAGGCCTTCTACAAAGATAACTATAAGTTTAATTTCTATCACATCTAGGACTATCACTAATAGCCTTTGAAATTCTACCACATAGTGCTCAATTTTACCCTCTTACTTCAATTGTGTTAACTCCCCGAAGTAAACCTATGGATCCTTCTTATTGAACCTCTTAATAAATATTTGACTAAATTCTTCTAGGGTCATGATTGAGCTATTTCCTTGGGTTGTCATGCCATGGTGCAACCATTAGTGGGACATAATATCTAGGTATGAAGTGACAAACTTAACATATTCTTTTTTAACCATGGTGTTCAAGGTGAGATATGTATCCAAGTTCTACAACCAAGCCCTCACTAAACAATTGTCTAATCCATCATATGTGGGTATATTGATCTTCTTTAAGTGATGTTGAATATCATTGCGATGCTACTCCTCAAATTTCCTTCTCCCTTGTCATTTATTTGAAACTCATAGTACTACATGAGGGTCATATCTCAAAAGATGATTGGGTTTAGACATTGAATTTGGTATGATACCTCGCCATATCATCTGCTTGTTCTTCCTCTTAAGGGTCTATATCCTATTTTTGTAGAAATTTGGCTCTAAATAAATTTTGGGGCGAGTTAATTGTAAACCTATCATTTTTTGAATTACTTCCTTCTATATCATAATTTTGTGCATATTTGGTATGGTTGGCTAGGTTCTATATTAATTTCATGAGCATTTGATTGGTTTGTTGATTTATTGGTAAAGACTTGAAGTCATATTTCGAATAAGCCATTTTCTCCTTACCTCTATCCCTAATTCCACTTGTATCTTCTTGTGAGGTTGCTTCTGACATTTTTCTTTCTCTTTCTAGATCTCTTAGGTCTCCTTGACTCAGCTACATACAACAAAATACCCAATAGGCTAGTAAAACTATTGCTCTAATACCATTACCATGTCCCTTTCTAGATCTCTAATTAAAATGGTAGACTTATACCAAATAAATAATATCTAAAAATCAACAATTTGGTCAACAAGTTTGTAAAAAATAGTCTTTCATATATGAAACAAATCACACAACAAAATATATTGATAGGCTATGACAGTCAATACAATAACAACAATACAATTATAAATTTGAAAGAACAATATTCACTCTAGATTTCCTTACAACTCCATGATGCTTCAATTCACTCCTTGAGTGATAATTCTCCCAAGAACCAAAGTTTTT
>VDFB02176707.1:0-21818 GCA_007258455.2 Sequoia sempervirens
TTATCTGCTTTCCCTAAAGTGGCAACCTCCCAGTTCGTGGAGTTAATTGTCTTGTTTAGTTGCTAGTATAAATAAGGATCAGATGCTCCTTCTCACAAGGTTGAATGATTTGATATTGTACTTGCACTCTTAAGTTTTTCAATAATATAGTTATTCTACTCTTTTGTACTCATGATTCCAGTGAATAAAATAAAATTTTGAGTTTGAGCATTTGAGTTTTCATTAGTTTGGAGGATACTTATCCAAGGGGGCCCACTTGGTGAGTAATTTGTCCTTTAGTTTAGTATTAATTCAACATTAATTTTTTTTTAGTAACTAGTTAAGAATCTAGCACCGACTATTCCTACAACCACTAGAATTCCATTATGTGACTGTTCCTGTAGCCAAAGCAGAAAAAGTAGTTTCTTGTTTATTTGTTTAGATTTTCATTTTTGTCATGCATTTCAGCTTAATGTAGTTGTTTATTGATGATTGGAATTTATGTTATTCCTTTCTAAGCACTTTACTTTCAACATTGTGTCTTTCTTAGTTGTAGAATAAAAATGGCTACTTTGGGTTCCTAGTGCACATACTGTGCTGACCCATTTCAAGTTCACGTCCCTGCGTTGACAAGTTAAATGCACCTTCATGATGATTGAAATAGCTATTCAGGTTAGATGTTCAATCTTTGAATCATGGTTGTAAAGGCCTGGTTGTTAAATCATTGTAGGAGGCCAACATTTTTTGGCGTTGTTGTCGGGGATGTTGTTAAACTAGGAAGTTCTTTGGAGTCATTGATAGTTTTCTTGTTGTAGTATTTCTAAAAATTGTTCTTATCATACCCCTCATTTAGGAAGTAATGACCCCCCTTACTCTTTACCAATTCTTTGTGTGAGTTGGCTGATAGTGAGTTGATACCACATGCATAGAGGAAGGAGAAGAGATTCCTATGGGAGATTCCTTCCTAATAATCCTGATCCATTCCAACTAGAAGAGCTTCCAAATCTGCCAAGGAACGAAGAAGAAGAAAAAGAGCCAAACCCCTTTGTTGATGCATTTCCTAATCTGGCCATTTTTTAAGCTTCCTCAGAAGACCAAAATTAGTTTCAAAATCCCTTTGCTTGGGGAATCCATCAAGCGGGCATGGGTGATGCAAATAGAAACAGACCTAACCAACCAAATTTTTTCTTTCCCCATTTCCCAACAAAATGAATTTGAAAATCTCAAAAATATCCCTGCTTTAGCCCTTCCAAAGTTTTATGGACTTGTTACAGAAGACCTTGATACCTTCTTGTTCAAGTTTGATATACTCTGCAGGAGTTATGACTATACCACTGATGCCCATAGGCTTAATCTATTTCCTACCACTCTAAAAGAAGTTGCATTAAGATGGTTCATGAGCCTAGGCAGAGATACTGTGGAAACTTGGGAGGATATGAAGAAAAAATTCTTTGAGAAATACAAGGAATATTGCAAGGGAAGTGACATGAGAGGAGATGACATTTCAGGATGCAGCAAAAGGAATATGAGAGCTTGGAGGATTACATTTCAAGGTTTATGTTCTACTTATAGAAATCTCCACACCATACCCTCAATGAAGAATCACAAAAGTTGTTTTTCCTAAGAGGAATTAATGAGAACTGCACTGATGCCTTGGACCTGATGGCAGGAGGAAATATCACCCAAGTTCCTTAGGAAGACATCAAGAAAATATGCTAGAACTATTCGAGGGTAGCTTCAAAGAAAGGGAGAGCTTACCAATCCTCTATGGGTAAGTCATCTACCAGTGGAGTTTCAAGGATGGAGATCATACACTTGCTCGAAAATTTCAAGAAAGACATCATATATAATCTAGCTACTCAGTTGGATACACTTCAGGCCAAGAAGAAACAAGAGGAGGTAGAAGCAATATTACAGAGTATTGCCCCCATTGCAGATAAAAGGGACTACATATTTAAGATGGTAGCTAATCTTGAAAGTAAGCCGATTCCACCTGAGTTCAAACCAATCCAGATTAAAGAAGATCAAGTCTGTCATGTTGCACAAAGGAAGCCTTGGGCTCCAAGAGAAGGTATTCCACCAGATCGACTATCTTATGTTAGGCCATATTTTAATTCCTATTCATCTGGTAACCAATGGTAGCCTCCATATCCATCTAGCTATGGAGGATATCCACCATATCCTTGGGGTAACCCTCCAAATGCTTGGCCCAATAATCAAAACTCTCCACCCCAATGGCAGCAACCTCAGGGGAATTGGTAGAAATTTCAAGGGCATTGGCAGCCACCTCCAAGAAATTGGCAACAAACAAATCAATGGAGGGGAGGACAGCAATGGAAAACCTAGATAAATAGTTACATGCATCCACCTTCTCAACCCCAATAGTTTTCTATAATGCCTCCCCCTGCTAATCCAAGCTCAAACCCACCTAAACCTACTCAGCTACCAGCTCAGCCCACACCCAATCCAAATAACAAACCACCACAACAGTCTATATATTCTGCTGATTCAAATCAATTTCATGTATATATTGTGAGTGTAAGTGACATCCACTTGCATTCAAGAACTACTTTACCAGCCCCTTCCAAGACCATTATCACTGAGCTTCCTATAGAAGAGGAAGAGGAACCTTTGAATGATCCCATTCAACCAAGCAATCAAAGAAGCATGCCTCAAGAAGCCAGGAAAAAGAAGAAATACCCCACTATGGTTCATGTGGTGGGATAGTTAGCTGACATCATGCTTGGAAAAGTGACTATCCCCAAGTACAATGACCCAAGCAGTCCTGTGGTAGCAGTTGTTATAAACGAGATCCAGATAAAGAATACTCTTATTGATTTAGGGGCAGCAATAAATTTAATGACTAAAGACATCCTGCAACAACTAAACGTTGCAAGCATGAGATCTACTCCTACTGTCCTGCAGCTCAATGATAGTTCTACTGTTAAGCCTGATGGTATAGTGGAGGATCTTGTGGTAATTCTAGGTTCCTAGGAGTTCCCATCAGACTTTATGATTTTGTCTCCTAAAGCCACACTAGGTGGGTATCCCATTATTTTTGAAAGGCCATGGTTAGCAACTGCAAATGCATATATTGGATGTCGGTCAAGAGACATGACCATTTATGATGGGAAGAGTACCAAAAAAGAAATTCTTTATCCTCCTGCTCAGCCATCCCTTAATGAGGATAATCCCGTATGACCACATGTTGGTGAAGAGACCAAGGAAGTTAATTTTGTGGCGCAACTTATGATGTTGGGAAAAATCTATTTCATGCAGCTTCAAGATGAAGATGAAGTATTAGCTAACATCATTCAAAAACATTGTGAAGTGGAGGAAGCATCATCTTCTCATTCTACTACTTCAGTCAAGACACTTCTACCCGTTCTTCCTGCAGCCACTGTTCCTCCAAACATTCTTCCTCTAGCCATTCTTCCTGCAACCACTCTTCTTGTAGCTGAACTTCCTACAGCAACAGGTATGTCCCATACATTGCTACCATATGAACTCAAGGTACCATGCATCAATAAAGCAACCATGATAGAGTTAACTACACAAGTGTGGGTGTGAGAGGGAAAATATTTGAATGTTAATAGCAAACTGAGCAAAGAACAATAGTTGTTATTGGAAAACTTATTGAGGACCCAATAGCATCCATTTTCATGAGACTATCATGATATGAAGGGATTGGACCCTAAGCCTTGCACTCACAGAATTTACATCATATATAATTGCACCTAGGTGAGGTAGCCACAAAGAAGAATTAACCCTGTATTGAGATAAATTGTAAAACGGGAACTACAGAAATTGCTAGATGCGGGATTTATTTACCCCATTTCAGATAGCCAGTGGGTGTCTCCATTAGTGATTGTACCCAAGAAATGAGGGAAATGGCGAGTTTGTTTTTATTACAAGGAACTCAATGCTGCCACTAAAAAGGACCATTTTATTCTACCTTTCATAGATCAAGTTTTGGACTCACTTGCAGGAAAGCAATACTTTTCTTTTCTAAATGGATTCAACGGCTACAACCAAATCCAAATTGCACTAGAGAACTAGGAGAAGACCACCTTTACCTATCCATGGGGGACCTATGCCTACTCAATACTCCCATTTGGCTTATGCAATGCACCTACAACCTTTCAGAGTGAAGTCATTAGCATATTTTTAGATATCTCTCTTGATTGCATGGAAATTTACATGGATGACTTTACTACCTATGGTGTTGATTTCAATCAGGCATTGGAAAATCTCAGAAGAGTCCTACAAAGTTGTGAAGACCAAATTTGTCATTAAATAGTGAAAAGTGGTTCATGATGATGCAAGAAGGTGTAGTCCTTGGCCACTACATATCCCACAAAGGAATTCAAGTAGATCATGCAAAGATTGAGGTGATCACAAATCTACCCACACCTGCAAAATAGAAGGATGTTAGAAGTTTCTTGGGTCATGCAGGATATTATAGGCATTTCATCAAGGTTTTTAGAAAAATAGCAGCACCATTGTATACTCTTCTCACTAAATATGTTGAATTCCAGTGGACTAAAGATTGTGACAAGGCATTTTCTAATTTAAAGGTAGCCTTGACTCATGCTCCTATACTTAAGGGACCTAATTGGAAGCTTCCTTTCCACATCCATACAAATGCATTAGATTATGTCATAGGAGTAGTTTTAGGACAAAAAGAAGGAGCTATTGAAAATTCCATTTATTTTGTCAACAAAAATTTGCAGGGAGTTGAATTCAACTATACAATGACAGAGAAAGAAATGGTGGCAATGATCTATGCCCTAAACAAATTCAAGCATTGCATCACAAGTTACCAAATCTTTGTGCACACTGATTATGTAGCCATTAGATATCTCATGAATAAACCTTTGATCTTTGGTAGGTTGGCAAGATGGTTACTATTGATGCAAGAGTTTGACATAACCATTCTAGATAAACTAGGAAAGGCTAATGTTGTTGCAAATTTTCTCTCAAGGCTGACTACATCATGGGATAATCAAGCCATAGATGACTCTTTTCTTGATGAGAATCTATTCTCCATCAATGTACAAACACCCTGGTATGTTGACATAGCTAATTATCTAGTCGTAGGTAGAGTTCCTCCTCACTTCTCTCCAAAAGAGAGAAGGGCACTCATTGAAAAATATTTTCCTTTCTCATGGATTGCTAGATGTTTGTTTTATACTAGACTAGACCATGTCATGAGGATATGTGTGAGAGAAGATGAGACATATGACATTTTTCATGCATTTCACAACGAACCATGTGGAGGAATTTTTTCAACCAAGAGGACAACAATGAAGATTTTGAACATAGGATATTACTGGCCAACACTCCACAAGGATGCAAGAAGGTATACAAGAAAATTTGATAGATGCCAAAGAATGGGTAGACCAACCAAATCTGATGAGATGCTGGACTTTACCCTCAAGTGGTAATTACTCCCTTTGACAAGTGGGGATTAGATTTTGTAGAACCCATTGACCCTCCATCAAATGGTAAGCCTATATCCTAGTATGCATTGATTATGTAACAAAGTGGGTAGAAGTTAAGGCCATGAAGCATACAAGAGATAACAAGGTTGCATAATTTCTTTATGAGGAGATTTTCACAAGGTATGGAGTTCCAAGAGAGATAGTGACTAATCAAGGGGCTCAATTCACATCAACTCTTGTTGCAACACTAGTAAAAGAGTACAACATAAGACACAGGAAGTCTACTCCTTATCACCCCTAGGCCAATGGCCAATTTGAGGTGACCAATAGAGAAATTGAAGCTATTCTGACCAAAACGGTAGCTATCCATAGAAAGGATTGGGAAAACAAATTACTAGAAGTTGTTTGGGCATATAGGACAACCTGGAAAACAACTACAAGTTTCACTCCATTTGAGTTGATATATGGAAAGACATCCATGATTCCCATTGAATTTGAACATAAGACTCTTAGGATTACAGTAGATTTGGGGATGGATATCTCTGAGGCACAAAAAGAAAGAATCATCCAATTGAATGCTTTAGATGAGATGAGAAAAGCAGCTTTGCATCACACAGAGGTAGTGCAGAATCAGAGAATCAAGTGGCATGACAAATTTATCAAGGACAATAAATTCCAACTAGGATATTGGGCCCTACTCTATGACTCAAAGTATCAAGACAATGCAGGAAAATTGTAGACAAGGTGGTTAGGACCATATGAGGTTGTTGAGGTTTTTCCCAATGGTGTTGTACAACTCGTTACTATTGACCAAGTCAAATTTAAGCTACTTGTCAATGGTCATTGCCTCAAATTGTATCACAAGCCAACTTCCAAAGAGGAGTTCCTATAGCAATTCACTTAGTATGTAGCACCCGAGCATCCTATAGCAGAAGGAAGTGGACCTAGTGTCCCTCCTTCTAGCTAATTAAGGTATGTACTTGTCATAATAAAGAATTCCACTTCTGTGGGGTCCACTTCTTCACCCATCCACCCATCTACCCATCCATCTCCACCTTTCTCTCTCTTCCATCACTTCACTTCATTCCACTCCACCTCATCCCACCTCATTTTCATTAATTTCTCAACTTATTCCCTTAAAAGGTGAATGGTACTTTCTCCACAATCTTTGCAATGAATCATCCACACATTCAAGTATGTGCGCATTAATTGTTATATCTTAATTGTCTTTAAGTGCATTCATTTAATTGTTGTACATTAGTATGGATGTTCACCATAGCATGCCAATATTCCCTACCCTGTCAAATCAAAATCACCATCTCGCATGTGAGGACACATGCCCAAATATTGGGGGGAAAACATGTGAATATTTTTTCCACGTGTCAATCCATGTTGGTCTACGTCAGCAAAATTTGAATTGAGTCGACTTGAAATATGGGTGAGAGGACAGTTCGCATGTGTGAGGTGACACCAATAGTTGTCGCCATTTCTCTCCATCACAGCTTTCCTTTATTACTCCTTCCTTTCCATTATTGACCCTGTCATATCTTAAGTTGCAAACAAAAGGTAAATTAGAAAAGGAAAATTCAGTCGACATTGGCATTGGAAATTTAGCAAGTGTTACAGGAAGGTGAATTTGGGTTTCAGATGAGAATTATAGGAAGGAAACTATAGAGTGTTTGTTTGATTGTAGACAATGGGAAGTGGGTTAATTTGAAATAAACCCATGGTGCACGATGTATTACTGCAAAATGCCCCCTGCCTAGCCGAATTCAGAAATTGCGGGTGGATAGACTACTTCCTGAAGCTAGATGATTTTGATGAATACATTGCACTAGAGTTTTCCCATACATTGTCTAAAGGGAAATCCATGATAAAAGGGCTAGAGTTCATGAAAAATAAAGAAATAATTGCAGAAGTTACAGGGTTACCTACCGATGGTGAAAATTACCTTGCTTCCAAAGACGTTAGGTTCGCTAGGGCCGAATTTATAGAACTGAGCGACCCTCCATTGAACATAGATAAACAGGGTTCGAAGAGAATGTCTCTACCCGAGCCATGGAAGCAGATAGTCATTTATGTCATAAAATATATCACCTATGAAGGTCGCCATTCAAATATGCATTTTGTGCACTTCAAATTTTTGAATCACATGAGACACGGGAGGAGGATGAATGTGTCTAACATGCTATACAACCTTCTTTCAATCATGGTGGTTGAGACTTAGAAAGATAGGGACAATTTTGTTTCCCACCATTGTCTGATTAAATTGTTAGTTGAAAAGTCTCTGTATGATGTGCCTGGAATGACTTGGGAAGAATTCATAAAAATTGACCAAATTAGACCTAAGCATTCGCAACCTAGGGTTTTACCTCAACCTCATAGGTCTAGTAGGAGATTGAGCATGGCTGAAGCTACTCTTGGTGCTTCAACCTCTAATGCAGGCCCTAGTGTAAACTCTCCTGTAGTAGAAGAAACCATAGAAATTAGCTCTTTTGGGATAGAGCACTCAAACAAAGAAGATTCCTCTCCAAATTCTAATGATGATGTTCCACTTGTCATCCTAATGAGAACTAGGGCACAAAAGAGAGGAAAAAATGAGAAAAGGAAAATCCAAAAAGCAGCCGACAGAAAAAGAGGTGCCAAGATCTAAGAAGAGAAAGGCTACACTACTCATCTTGCAGCTAAAGAAAAACATGAGAGCCCTCCCAGAAAATCAAGACCAGTTGGGCCAACCTTTGGTATGCCTCCACAGGAAAGCCCTAAATCTAGAGAAATATCATAGGGGGACACAGAAGCTCCAATGGGGCAAAAGAATGTTGAGGAAGAAGATACATTTAAGATGGCAGCAAACATAACATTGGTTGATCTTGCTAACATTGCAGAACAAGTGGAAAATCAAGAATATGAGGAAAATAAGGATTTCCTATAGCAAGAGATCCTGCAACAAGAGATCTTGTAGCACGAACAAGAGCAGGAGTCCCTGCAGCAACAAAAAGAATTGGGAGAACAATCCATACCCCTGTAGACAGAATTTACTGGACAACCTGAATCCTACAGCTGGTACCTTATGAAGAGTAAGCATCATCAAAAATATTGGTAGGAATACATAACCCCCCTGATTTTTCAATGTGCATGGTAGCTATGTATTTATGGAAAGAGATGAAAAGAAGATAAGAGGAATGGAAAGAAGAGAAACGTAGGCTAAAGAAGGAAATTCAGTGGAGAGATGAAGAGATTGAGGACAAGGATGCAGAAATTTCCACCCTAAAGAAGAAGGTGGATGATATGGCATCTCTGGTACCACAAATTTTGGAGTGCAGGACCCCTCCAAGGGTCTATGCTCTACATTTTAAGGAGAAATATCTTTCTTTTAGGCTAGCAAGGGTTGTCTCAGGTTTGAACCCTTCCATTGATACCCCTACTGAATTTTTCAATGCTTATCAGATTGCTTCCCCTGAAATGAAGAATTTTTTATGTGATTTTTATTTTCATCATTATGCTATGACTCAAGACCATGATTGGAATCCACTGTTATATGTTGTGTATGCCCAATTAAGGGCATTTATGTCCTAGGTGCAAAATTATATTAGTTGGGGTCAACAATATGGGGCTTATAAGAAAATGCAATCCAACATCCCTCTGTCCATTAAGGCTGAATCAAAGAATCCAAGAGATATTTTCAGGGAATGGCATGGAATGTTTTTCAGACCTAGCTATGGTAATAGGATCATGCCTTTGATAGAAGTAGTCTACATTGAATATGAGGCAAAGGAAAAAGAAAAAGAGGAAACTGTGAAAAGATGCATCTCACAAAGATGGAAAATCCTAACTAATGAGCTAAAGAAATCTGAGCCCATCTCTACCACCTTGTGAGGTTCCTTTACCTATCATACAAATGAAATCATGCTCTAATAGCCAGAAAACAAAAGCAGAGTAGACTCTTAATCAAAATAGCTCATCCCCTATGGAGGAGATTAGAACTCCAAATCTATTACATCTAGTTGTGGAGCATTATCGGCTAGCACAAAGAGATCTTCAAGCCGAAGAAACTATTTCAGGATAGTAGGAAGACATCAAACCAGTTGATGAGTTGTTAATTAATGATGATCAGCAAGAAAATAGAGCCTTAGACCATGATGAGGATCATGAAACTAAACCTGATACCATTCTCCAAGGTATGAGCTGCGATATTTTTTAACATATTATAGAGGAAGAAGTTAATGTTGAGCTTTACGAAGAGATATGCATGGACATAATTGAACATTTTTTTTCAAAGATTGATGACAAGGAATCATCTTTGTTTAAGGAGGTTGACATTCATACTGAAATTCAACAACAGGTCCATAGGTTTGAATAAGAAACTTCTCACGAAACTGTTTTACAAGATCTTGTTTGGTCAGAGGAGCTTCCTTTCTATTGTACAGTAGAGCTTGAAGCTAATTTGTCAAATGAAAAAAAAATTCAGGAGGTTGCTTCAATAATTGAGCACTTTCTTTCCTTCACTAAAAAGGAGAAACTTGTGTTGGACCATGTTTCTTTGAGTGATAATGAGGTTTTTGAAGTTAAACAAGTTGTTTGTAAGACCCTTCCAAAAGTTGATAGCTTTGATGAGTTTAGCTACTTTAGTGGAAGAGGATTGTCCACTCACCATGGAGGAGGAACTTACCTAGCAACTTGTTATGCAAGATGAAGGTAGTACTATTGTTTCTAAGCATTTAGATTGTCTTTCAAACTTGGCTATGAAGTAGGACAACCATGTGAAATCAGAAGAAAGAGAGGCAGCCAACAATGGTAGTTCAAAGTTTGTTCCTTCTAGAGGTTTTCTAATTAGAGACTTAGCCAGTTTGGAGACCATTGAAGTATCAGAGGTCATACTTGCACCCAGGCATGAAGATGCAATTGAAGCCGACTTGGGAGTAATAGCTGAAAATGAATAAGTTCAGCTCATTTTTCCAAGCCAGGACAGTGATAAGCATCATCAAAATCAAGTTGCAAGTAAGCTTATTTCTATTTTTCATGAAACATTGCAGCAATCTATTGAATATCTGCTTGTGTTTCATATCTTTTTTAGCAATACATAAACATGAAAAGCATCAATTCTTGCTAAGAAAGGGGTGTTATTTTGCAAAGCCAGTTAATGGGTTTTTTTGACCAGCTTCTTTGTTGGTTAGTGTAGGATAGTATAGGTTTCAACTCTAGTTTCATTTCCCCAAGTGTTGTTCTAGCATAGCTAGATATTTTCCCTTATGTTGTTTTTGTTTTCACTAAATGCCAAGGAGTCATTCATACTATCAAATTTGAGTTATAGAATAATTCATGAGCCTATTTTCTGAGTGACTCCATGCCCAAGGATAGATCTAGGCAACTCGTTAGAATGTTTAGTAGGCAAACATGCAGCATATGTCACCAAAAATGTTACCATATTTTCACTCATAGGTTCAATTAGGTGGAATTTGTTGATTTTAAACTAAAAAAAATGAGGTACATTTTATTAACTTTCCTACATTACATTCAGATGTATAAATGAACCAATCCATAAAAGATTACAATTACAGATTATTGCATTCATACACATGCATGAAACAAAAGAAAGATTATGATCTTTTCATAAAAGAGTACATTCTTTATTGAATGTAAAGTGTACATTATCTCACAAAATTCATCAAATTAACTTAACTTATTCAATACAAATTATGAAAAATTTATACATGAATAAGTAAAAAAAACATGAATGTGCATAGAAGGAAGGTAACCACCCATTGCCTATGAATGACTGGTCTTGAATGGTGTCATTTTGTTCTATTATTGTCTCGAGCTTCATCTTTTTCTCCTAGTTCTTGTTCCTAAAAAGAAGTAAACAATGGTGTTAGAGCATGCTCTAAGTAATGACTGATTACAAAAAAAATTATACACATTCACCCTATGCATGTATAAACTAATCATTATGTGCATTAAATAAGCTATGTGTGCATTTTGGGTGTCCCAGAAAACCATTGGAGTCATCAAACACACCTAAAATATACATGTTTTTTCTAAATTGTTTGCTTCATGTGTAGTTACAAGTTGTTATATTTCATCTCTTTTTCAATATGAGTGGGGAAAATGTGGCTCCCTCAAGGGTTGAGCTCAGCTCATATAATTGCATAAGCAATATGAAGGAAAGTAATCAAGTTATCTGTGCAATTTTTGAATAGTCAATCACAGGCTCTCCATCTTAGTTTTATGAATGAGATAACAAGTGTTGGCACTATTATGATGGACTTAAAATAGAGACAAATCTACTTTTCACATTTCTTCATAAATGAATTGTGTGATAGTCACAAATGATAGCCCTATGTAAGCAAAGGAACAATCAATGCATGGATAGTAGTAAGGGTGTTGTAAAATGCTAATCTACTCTGGACTGATAGTAACAGTGACAACCCTTGATATTAAAGTCATAGTCAGTAACAGTTAAATGATGTTCTAAGGTACAATTAATAATCATGATAGTCCAGTAAAGCAGGACAACAATCAACTATCAAGAAAAGTTAATGCAACATACAAAGATGTTGACGATGTGTCTAAGTCAGTAGCAGAATTGAAAGGGGGGGTTGAATATTTTGTAAAATCAGAGTTTAGAAAAAAAAAAATTCAGTTGAAGATTTCCCTTGTTAGATGAAAGTGCTAAGTTCAGTGTTTACTCAGATTTAAATTTTCATATAATAATAAATGTAATGAAGAACAAGCACTGTGATTTAGGGTAATTTTTCTTAGGAAACAATGACTACCATCAAAGAGCACATTACAATCATGAAAATTATAATCAAGTATTTTTTCATAGAGAAAAATCCAAATAAAGGGGATTGATTATGGTTACTACTCTTGAAAATGAAGCTTTTGTCAGTTTGGGTGCAAGGCAGATAAGCTTACCTAGAATATCAATGCAAGCTATATGAGGAGGTTCAAAGGAAGCAGTTTCAAGAGAGTTTTGAAAGATAGAGAGTTGCAGTTAAAGAAGAGGAAGTAGAGGAGGCCCACAAGTATGAGTTTCAAAATTTCAAACAAGAAAAATCTTATTGGTTTTCAAGTGAACCTACTGCTATGACTTCTACCCTTGAAATTCCAAGTTGGAAAAGCCCGTCTCTACCACCTTGTGAGGTTCCTTTACTTATCATACAAACGAAATCATGCTCTAACAACTAGAAAATAGAAGCAGAGTAGACTCTTGATCAAAATAGCTCATCCCCTATGGAGGAGATTAGAAATACAAATTTGTTACATCTAGCTATGGAGCATTATTGGCTACCACAAAGAGATCTTCAAGCCAAAGAAATTGTTCCAAGAGAGCAGGAAGACATCAAACCTACTGATGAGTTGTTGATTAATGATGATCAACAAGAAAATAGAGCCTTAGACCATGATGAGGATCATGAAACTAAACCTGATACCATTCTCCAAGGTATGAGCTATGATATTTTTGAACATATTATAGAGGAAGAAGCTAATGTTGAGCTTTATGAAGAGATATGCATGGACATAATTGAACATTTTTTTTCAAAGATTGATGACAAGGGATTAGCTTTGTTTGAGGAGGTTGACATTCATGCTAAAATTCAACAGCAGGTCCATCTAGGTTTGAACAAGAAACTTCTCATGAACCTGTTTTACAAGATCCTGTTTGGTTAGAGGAGCTTCCTTTCTATTGTGCAATAGAGCTTGAAGCTGATTTTTTAGATGAAAGTTTGTTTCAAGAGGTTGCTTCAGTAATTGAGCACTTTCTTTCCTTCATTAAAGAGGAGAAACCTATGTCGGATTGTGTTTCTTTGAGTGATAACGAGGTTTTTGAAGTTAAACAAGTTGTTTGTAAGACCCTTCCAAGAGCTGATAGCTTTGATGAGTTATTAGCTACTTTAGTGGAAGAGGATTGTCCACTCACCATGGAGGAGGAGCTTACCTAGAAACTTATTATGCAAGATGAAGGTAAAGTTTTTTTTTAGCATTTAAATTATCTTTCAAACTTGGCTATGAAGCAGGATAGCCATGTGAAATTAGAAGAAAGAGAGGTAGCCAATAATGGTAGTTCAATTTTTTTTCCTTCTAGAGGTTGTCCGATCAGAGACTTAGCTAGTTTAGAGACCATTGAAGTAGGAGAGGTCATACTTGCACCCAGGCATGAAGATCCAATTGAAGCTGACTTGGGAGTAACAACAGAAAATGAATAAGTTTAACTCATTTTTCCAAGCCAGGACAGTGATAAGCATCATCAAAATCAGATTGCAAGTAAGCTTATTTTCATTTTTCACGAAACATTGCAGAAATCTATTGAATATTTGCTTGTGTTTCATATCTTTTCAGAAATACATAGTCATGAAAATCATTAGTTGTTGCTAAGAAAGGGGTGTTATATTGCAAAGCTAGTTAATGGGTTTGTTTGACTAGTTTCTATGTTGGATAGTGTAGGATAGTATAGGTTTCAGCTCTAGTTTCATTTCCCTACTTGTGTTGTTCTAGCACAAATAGATAGTTTCCCTTCTGGTACTTTTTTTTTCAATAAATTCCAAGGAGTCATTCATACTGTCAAATTTGAGTTATAGAAGAAGTCATAAGCCAAGTTTTTGAGTGACTCCATGCCCAAGGATAGATCTAGGCAACTAGTCAGAATGTTTACTAGGAAAACATGCAGTAGATGTCACCAAAAATGTTACTAAATTTTCACTCATATGTTCAATAAGGTGGAATTTGTTGATTTTAAACTAAAAAAAATGAGGTACATTTTATTAACTTTCCTACATTACATTCAAATGTATAAATGAAACAATCTAGAAAAGATTACAATTACATATTATTGCATTCATACACATGCATGAAACAAAAGAAAGATTCTAATATTTTTTAGAAAAGAGTATCCTTTATAGAGTGTAAAGTGTACATTATCTCACACAAGCTGTTAGATTAACTTAACTTATTCAATACAAATTATGAAAAATTTATACATGAATAATTAAAGAAAAAAAATGAATGTGCATAGAAGGAAGGTAACCAGCCATTGTTTGTGAATGACTAGTCTTGACTAGTGTCATTTTTCTCTGCTATTGTCCCGAGCTTCATCTTTTACTCCTAGTTCCTATTCTTGAAAAGAAGTCAACAATGGTGTTAGAGCATGCTCTAAGCAATGACTGATTACAAAAAATATTATACACATTCACCCTATGCATGTATAAACTGATTATTATGTGCATTAAATAAGCTATGTGTGCATTTTAGGTGTCCCAGAAAACCATTAAAGTCATCAAACACACCTAAAATATACATGTGTTTTCTAACTTGTTTGCTTCATGTGCAGTTACAGGTTGTTATATTTCATTTATTTTTCAATATGAGTGGGGAAAATGTGGCTCCCTCGAGGGTTGATCTCAGCTCATATAATTGCATAAGCAATATGAAGGAAAGTAATCAAGTTATCTATGCAATTTTTGAATAGTCAATCACAAGCTCTCCATCTTAGTTTTATGAATGAGATAACAAGTGTTGGCACTATTATGATGGACTTAAAATAGAGACAAATCTACTTTTCACATTTCATCAGAAATGAACTGTGTGATAATCACAAATGATAGCCATGTGTAAGCAAAGGAACAATAAATACATTCATAGTAGTAAGGGTGTTGTAAAATGCTAATCTACTCTGGAATGATAGTAACAATGACAACCCTTGATATTAAAGTCATAGTCAATAACAGTTAAATGATGGTCTAAGGTACAGTTAATAATCATGACAGTCTAGTAAAGTAGGACAACAATCAACTATCAAGCAAAGTTAATGCAACATACAAAGATGTTGACGATGTGTCTAAGTCAGGAGCTGAATTGAAAAGGAAGGTTGAATATTTTGTAAAATTAGAGTTTGGAAACTTTTTTTTTCAATCGAAGATTACCCTTGTTAGATGAAAGTGCTAAGTTCGGTGTTTACTCAGATTTAAATTTGCATACAATGATAAATGTAATGAAGAACAAGCACTATGATTTAGGGTAATTTTTTTTAGGAAACAATGATTGCCATCAAAGAGCACATTACAATCATGATAGTTATAATCAAGTATTGTTTCACATAGAAAAATCCAAATAAAGGGGACTAATTATGGTTACTACTCTTACAAATTTTTCTCCATCTTGCTCATGAAGAATAAAAAAATGGGAGCATTTATTTATTGGAACAATCAACTGAGAAGCTCTTATTCTAGTTGAATACCCTCTCATGAAATCTCATTCATGTTATAATCTTGCACGATATTCCATAGTAAAGGTGATTATGGCAATGCAGATCACAATTACATGGTACTCCAAGCAAAAGTGAAGATAATTATGTGGTTATAATCAATAGGAAATACAAAGAAAACAAGGCTCGCTGAGTGATCAAACTCTCAACCCAAAATGGGTGTCGATTCCCTCAATACCCATGGCTATACAAAAGGATAAGTTTCTGCATTTGAGAAAAAGCCACGACCAGGGAAGCGAGCCTTAAATTTTTGTATGAAAATATGATTAGTTGTGAAGCCCTCAATGGCCCAAATACAAGAAAGGGGGTTTTATTTTTTCCATAAAGCATGAGCAAAAGCCAAGACCTGTGGCTCATTTTGAAAATATCTTTAAATCTTTTGCTTTAAGTGAGAGAGAGTCAAACACATGAGAATCTACAACAAATATTTCATAATGGAATCTGATGGTTTTTATTAACCCATACATAGTTTAGGCATCTAAAAACAAGCATGGTCGTGAGAAAGATACAAAAAAGCACTAAGTTTTCTTGTTTCTTTAGAAATGAAATTAAACAGTTGAATGTTCTAAAATGCTTACTCACACAATCTCCAGAGGAAAACTTATGCAACCTCAGTTAAGTTTCATAAACCCACACTGGTACATTTTGACCAAATTTTGATGAGGTTGGGCTGGAATTTCAACATTTCAAATACCGTCTAAATTCCAACGAAATAATACCGACAAATGGTCATCGAAATTATGACGAACGTTCGTCAAAATTTGGGTTAAAATGTACTAGTGCCAAACTATGGCAGTCATGAGTGAACATTCAGCAATAAGACTCTATAGCCCACGGATTTGGCTCTTTACAATTCCCATAGATGTCAAAGAAGGCACACCAAAAATGATCAACGTTTAACAGAGAAGCCATGAGTTTCACATATGGTTGCAGCTTATAGATTTTTTGCTACAGAAATTCCTATTTTCTTGAAGGAAAATGCTTGCAAACAATAGAGAAAATGCAAAAATACAGAATATTGAAATGCTTACCAACTTTTGTAAGGTTGTTATCAAGTTTTTTTGCAATCTTTTTCCTCTATAGTTTCAAAAGTCCATCAAAGAAGGTTTGTAGCAGAGCTTCAAAGAATCCATGGCAGCATGGTTGTAGCTTCTTTTTAAAGCTTTAAGCAAAGTGTTTGTTTCCTATATTTTAGGGTTTCACCCTAATTCTTCCAAAGGCCAATGAATTTATGGCTTTATGGCTTTAGAATATATTTGTTAAACATATTCACTATGGTTCGACCTCTTTTTACTTTAGAAATTGTCTAAGTATTAGTGCTAAGACTTTGATTTATGTCTTTCACCTTTTGTATGTTAGGCTTTTAAATACTTTAATTTTTCTTTATTTTCAATGTAAAGTGTTTTAGTCTAAGTGATATTCAATAAATCACTTAAATTAAGATTTTATTCCAAAGCAAATTGAGTATTTATGTTACATGAATGGGGAGTTAAAAGAGATTTTCCAATATAAGGAGAGTATTTAGGAGCTTTTACTCACTTTGATGAGGAGTTGAGAAAATTTAAGGGTATTTTATTATGCCTTTATCTTTGACATGGTCAAATTTGATCTTTTCCACTCTTTGGAGCTCATTTGAAGGAAATCCAGTTGCTAAATTTTAGGCTTTATTGTTGCATCCAACCCAAGGAAGCTTCTTCTTCCTTCTTTTGTGGAACTGTTGGGAGATGCATATAATTTCTTTTATAACTCATTTGGAGTTAGTTCTTACTATGCAATTTCTAGAGATAGTGATTTTTGCAATCCTTTCTCAGAATTGAGCTTGTTTATGTAACTCAGTTTTGGATATTGAAATTCAATGAAAGCCTTGGATGCTAATGATACAAAAAAAATTCCTTCTTGTACAGTGCATTATTATGTGTCCCACATGGTTGATCAAGTTATTTGTGAGGAATTCTTCATCTCATTTTAACTTAGTATCATGATTTGATACCTTTATGCATAAGTGTGTTAATGCAGGTTACAAATGGTGCCAAAAAAATGCAAAAAATGGCTTCTAGTTGTGAGATAACCCTCCTCCTTGAAGTCAGCTTTTAGGCCTTTCTATGAAATATTTATGCAGAAAACATATAGTAATAAGTAGTGCAAGTTCATGCTATCATTTGCAATTAAGTGCTGAAATTTAGAGTTTCTTTGTCCTCTTTAATTTTGGTGTATCATTGTAGAATTAGGTTTCATTTCAATCATTCCTTCTCCCTTTTCCTTTCAATCAGTAGTTTTAGGTGATAACCCAACTAGGAAGTCTTCCTTCTCCGAAGGTTGTCCTCTACTTATCAAAGGCCCACACTTTGAGAGGTCTTTGCATGTTACACTGAAATGTTGAATTTCATATTCAACAAGGTGCAATTTCAGTAGATAACAAGTAATCCATCCCTTAGTTTAGTATTAGTTTACCATTTCTTTATGTTCAGTAACTAGTTAAGAATCTGGCATTGACTATTCCTGCAGCCACTAGAATTCCATTATGTGATTGTTCCTACAACCAAAGCAAACAAAGTAGTTTCTTGTTTGTTTGTTCAAATTTTCATTTATGTCGTGCATTTCAGCTTAATGTAGTTGTTGATTGATGATTTTCATTTATGTTATTCCTTTCTAAGCACTTTACTTTCAGCATTGTGTCTTTCTTAGCTGAAGAATGAAAATGGCTACTTTGGGTTCCTAGTGCACATACTATGCTGACCCATTTCAAGTTCACGTCCCTGGGTTGACAAGTTAAATGCACCTTCATGATGATTGAAATAGCTATTCAGGTTAGATGTCCAATCTCTGAATCACAGTTGTAAAGGCCTAGTTGTTAAATCATTGTAGGAGGCCAACAAGGTCCATGATCAATCATGTCAGGAATATCACAAAAGTTGTCAAATGAGAAATCTATATTGTCACAATAGAAAAGATGCTTAGACTAACAAATCTATATTATTCTAAACAACCTGAATGATGATGAGTTGGTAATGCAAACTAGAAAATATTCTTAGAATAACCAATCTATTTTATTCTAAATGACCTAATTGATGATGAGATGGTAATGCAAACTATAAAAGATGCTTACAGTAACAAATCTATATTATTGTAATATGTCGCATACCTCTCCCAAAGGATCAGAGTTGGTTATTGTTGCAGCAGGTCCACAATCAATCATGCCAAAAATATCACAAAAGTTGTCAAATGAGAAATCTATAGTGTCACAATAGAAAAGATGCTTAGAAATCTATATTGTCAGGTATGGTCCCCTTTCACACATGCAAGGTAAATTAAAAGTATAATAAAAGAATCATATTAATCACATTATAGGATATTCATTAAATGAGTATATAAAATATCACTATTAAAGACACCTGCATTGCAAGAGTATACAAAATATCAGTATTAAAGACACCTAAGAATTGTACCTCCCATTCTTGAATATGCTATTCAAGTGTGCTTGAAGGGTCATCTCTTTGCTTAAGAGTATCCAATATTGCTTCATGATTAGCATTACTAAGTTTCCATAATTTTTTTGTCTTTGGTTTGGAATGATGCTTCAACAACTTAACATTTGTTGCTATAACAAGGTGAGAATACATGAGAATGGTTTTGTGTTTCTTGTAGTCTTCAAATGCAGGTATGCCATTCTTTCTAATCATGTATGATCACAACCAAGTTCCTACAAGCACAACTAAACCTGTAGGATACACGAACCCATCATCATCTTCCATCGGTTGTGTTAGCTTATGCTTTACCCACACACATTGAGCCAACCAATAGTCTGATCCCTCTTCATTCCCTTGTGGTGCAACAACTGCAAAAACATGTCCTAGTTGTAGTAGATCTAAAACACGGTCATAATCAACTGAACTTTCCATTGTGTCATTTTTCATGGATATTGTTTGAGATAAAGGAGTAGATACTATGGAGCCCATGTATCCACCCACTCACTTGACTCGCATTGATCCCGCTCGCACTGAATACAACTCTGACAAAAAAAATCCAACTCTCGTGTCCAAATGGTTCATGTGCTTGCATCTGAGCTTTGAAATGAATGCATCTTTGAAGAATCTTTGATTGTATGACAATCAAATATGCCTCCCACTATACCCTCCTCAACCAACCAAAATAATTTGTGCACTGTTGACTCAAGTGTCCCTCCCTGTAACAATGTTGACCTACACCAATCAACAATAGAACATGCATCACTGAATTTTTGTCTTGAAATATTCAATTACTCCTTAACTAGAGCTCTCTTTACACATGCACCTGCTCCATCATGCTCCCCTTTCCCATTCCTAGCTTCATAAAAACTCCAAATATGAGGTAAACCCTCTCTACATGCATTATACTCAACCAATAAAACATACGAGAATTCTTGAATTGACCTATGTAGTTATATGACCAAATGAGATGTCGGCCCACTGCTATATCTTGCTCCTGCAAGAACTCAAAAAAATTATTGAAACAATGTTGGGCATACTTGGATGAGTGAGATCTATCATCACTCATATAAAAATGATACTTTATGATTATCTTTCGATCCTCTTCTGTACTATCAGGTGCATGTCTAAATGCTATGTGGACAAAAATAGCAATATGAATGGAATTGTAATACTGAGATTGTACCTCATTTTGTGGTTGTAATGTGTAGTTTTCTACAAAATCAACCACCGATATAATAGTGCCAATCAGAAAAGAGTCCTTACACATCTCGAATTGTTGATCCAACCACTAAGACCTATGGCTATGCCTTGCATACTTGTAGAAAATATTGTCCTTAAAATCTAAAATAAAATCAGCAACAATGCATTATTTTGTAACCAACTCGCATCTAGAACCTTCACCTCAACTCTGCAAAGTATATTTGAATATCTCATATCTCTTTTTCTCAACAAGCTCTCCAAGCAGCTCTCTTATATTTTTCCTTGTTATTTTTTCCAATAGACTTGAGAGCATTAAAAATATTATTGACAATAATAGAATTTTTTTTGGTCTTCTTGTTCACACGAATCTTCAATTTGGCTAGCAAAGGTCTCATCTTTTGCATCTTTAGCAATTGTACAAAAAGTTGGCATTGCTTATTCAATGTCTTATTGCTAAAATATTGGTTGAAAATTTGCATAGCCCAACCGAATGGTTCGTATTGACCTCTTGCCTTCAAATTTTTTTATAATGTTCTCATCAATTTTAAGTAACCATTTAGGGGTTCTTGAAGGTATTGAATTTGGAATATTTCTTTCTTCCACACAAGGTTCTTCATTTCTCATGTAATCTAGTGAAACATAGTTTACACTTGGTTCAATATTATTTTCAACATCTTCAATTTCAACATTTTCACCTTGAGCATTTTCAATATCAATTTCAATAATTTCCTACCCAATTTCAATATCATTTTCAACATCTTCAATTCCAACATTTTCACCTTCAACATTTTCAATATCAATTTCAATAATTTCATTCCCAATTTCAATATCATGTTCAACATCTTCAATTCCAACATTTTCACCTTCAACATTTTCACCTTGAAAATATTCAATTTCCTCTTCACTTGAAAGACCAAAGGGCTCAGGTTCACCAATATTTAATATACCTTGTCTTCTATTCCTATGACCTCTATCTCTTTTTCTATATGCTTCATTTTTTTCTTTTGTAAGCTTTCTCTTACATTTTTCTTCTGACAACTGTTGGTCCTCATTATACCTCATAAAAGATGCTAAAAAAATGATTTCTTATAACAAATTTGAGTAGAAGATGCTCCAAAAATTTGATCTTTGTCTCTTCCTATCTGAAATCATGCTTTTGTCACCTACAAAGCCTATAAACATAATGTAGGGTCCGTTGGGATGCCCAAAATGACCCACATGGGGTTTTTCTATGGCCCACAAATTTGATATCAGATAAAATCCAATATTTGATTTGAAAAACATTTTAAATCGAATATCTGATGTTTGCACAAATAGACCCAAGAGTAATTAGGAGGTGGAGGGTGGGAGAGGGAGAGAGAGAGAGAGAGAGAGAGAGAGAGAGAGAGAGAGAGAGAGAGAGAGAGAGAGAGAGAGAGAGAGAGAGAGAGAGAGAGAGAGAGAGAGAGAGAGAGAGAGAGAGAGAGC
>VDFB02176708.1:0-15045 GCA_007258455.2 Sequoia sempervirens
CTTTACAAAACATTGCAGCAATGAACATACTGACCCCAAATCCATAGATCCCTTATGTGTTTGGTGTGATCTTCTCCTTTTTCTTTTGTTTTCCTTTTCATGCACATGACGTAGCCTAACTTTGAAACATATGACTTGGCATAGGGCTTTCCAAGTTGGCTCTCATGTCTTATTTTCCTTTTTCCTTTTTACTTCACTAATTTAAAGTAGTTGCTCATAAAACGATGTGTAGCAATTCTTTTAAAGGGGGGGCATACATTACCAACATTTCATTTGCATTTTTTGGTTCTTAGTGTAGCCTTGTCATTTCATATGATGCGTTCGTCACTTTGTGGATGACATTGGGTGTGATTCCCTTCATAAGTGTGATCAATCTTAGCATATTACATTCCTCTTAGTGACCTGATGCAATGCACTGCATCCCATAAATTGTGGGTATTTTATTCTTTGATTGGTCCTCTCTTGGAGAAATTAGATGCAATGTTCCCTAAGCAACTAACCTTGGATGAACTTAACAAGACTCCTTTGAACATCTTTTACACTTTTACATTTTACATTTTACATTTTACATTTTACATTTTTACATTTTACATTTTACATGTTTGCCACCTTGCATAACACAACTTGTATGCTTGTGGTACCTTTGCATTTGTTTGTGAGTTCTAAGCATACAAAGCTTTACTTGTCTCATGAAGCACAAATTGACATTTTTCTTTGTGGCACCTTGTTAAATTTATCAAGATGTATAGCTTTGATATGGTTGAGCGGGAATCCCACTCAATGACATGACTTTCCTCGTAGCCACATTTGTGTTTGTGAGTGCATACCAACTAGCATATGTACTTCACCCTTTTGGGCCTTCTCATTCGGTGGACCACCATGAGTTCTGCCACCCTAGAGTGAGTATGCATTCTCTTTTTCAAACAATCATTCTAGCTCTAATCCACAACTAGTTGGAAAGATGATCAAAGTTCAATTCATTTTCCCTTTCAACACTTATGTGTTCCTTTGTTCTTATGCTTATTTTTCCATGGTATCTTCATCCTTGGGCCTTGATCATCCCTCTTGATCATTGTCATTCCATCTTGCTAACATAAGTGCATTTGAACCCTCCTCTCGATGTTCATGACTACTTTAATGTGAGTTTGAAGCAGGTTCATCCTCTCACTAAAGTGGGGGCTAAATGTGTCATAGAAAAATGGCTCCTTGTCATTTTTCATGGCCTTTTAGGTCTTGTTTCATGATGTTTGCTCTATTTTGCTCTGATTTTATATTATAATGTGGCTTGAACATGCATATGTATGTACTAAAATTCAAATAATAATGTCTTGTGAAGGTGTTGTGAAGTGTGGTAAAACATTTGTACACTTTTCCAGACTCTATTAATTACAATTCATATAAAAATCACCTTTTCATCACTTATCAATCCTATTTTGAAGTGTTGTAAAGTCTTGTAACAAGATTTCATTCTTCTCACTATTTACACCTTTCTTATGCTTTATTTGACCACTATATGCCCTTATAAGCCTTAATTAAGTGCATTTTTGAATGTAAACCCAACAAATAACATTAAATGCGACTTAATTCCTGACACCCATTTTTCAGGTCTTAGGTGGGACCCATTTGCCATGGGTGGCGAATGAGTCCCCCTTGGCTCCAAATTCAAAATATTTTAAATTTCCTTTCGGTTTTTATTCAAAATCACTTGATGTTGGCCTGTGATGAGGTATTAATGGGTTAATAAGGCACAAGTGTGTATAAATATGTTATTTTCACCTCATTTTATCTCCTACAATTACATATCACACCCAAGCAATCTTTTCATTTACTCAAGCATTCAAGCATATTAGAACATCAAATCAAACATTATTCAAGCATTTTGGAGCATCCATTGACACACCTTAAGATTTTCATCAATAAGGGTTTCGTAAACTGATAGCTTTTACATGTTATTTTTTTATCATTCTCTTGCATTTCATTATTTTATTAAGGGTTTGATTACCAAAGTGGGGTTTGACCAAGGAAAACCCCTATTTACTAACCCTCAACCATTTTCCCCCTCTTTCTTGTGTGTTTGCAGAATTTTTTGTGTAGATTTAACAAGTATTTAGTTGTTGAAGAGTGGTCAACAAGTCAACTAGGTGTTTCAAGTCAAATCAACCTTATTTCAAGTTTGGAGAAGGTATTCTATCCGTTTCTTGCAGAATTGACTTCGACAACCCGACAAGCAAACATTTCTAGATTTGGTGTTGCATAGTTGTCTCCCGATTTCTTAGAATTTTGGGAGAGGACTGATTCACCACTAGTGGCGAATTAGTCCCACCTTAAGATTGAAAATCTATGTTTTGTCAGATTCCAGATCTCGACAGTCAGAAACTAATTCCTGATAGTTTTGACCAGAAGCAGGACAAATTCACCACCCTGGGCGAATGAGTCCCATTGGTGATTTTTTGTGATTCCAGATAGCATTTCAAAGATTTTAGATTCCTCAAATCTTTCCCAGGTGCACACTATTTCAGCTCATTTCTTTCAGTTATCCATTTATTCATTCATAGGTCATTATTTGCATATCACATTGTGTTTTGTACCATAGCTTAAATATTTAGTTTTGCATTCAAATTTAGTCATTTAGATCACTTAATTGCACTTAGTTCATTACATTTAGCCTAAACAATATCATACATACCATAATTTGAATGAACCCCTTAGCATTTTTAGCCCTACTTTCCCCTTTTAGGTGAAAAACCCTAGAAGAGCTAGAAAGGTGCATGGTGCCAAAAATCTATAGTTTACTGAAGACTAATTCCATCCTTTTATATTTGTTAGATATGTGTTTGTAAGGGCTTTGATAGTAAGAATTATGAGTATAAGCCCTATGCTCAACCTCAAAAATCTTCATCCATATGTCTTCTCTATCCCGAACATTAGAAGGTGTTGGAAAATTCGTTATCACATCTTCCCTAAAGTAGAAGGCATGAGGTCCATACCCTGAGATTGACCTCTTTATCTTTTCTCTGTTGATATGTCCTTCTAGGTCAAAATTTCTAGTAGAGGCTACTTTCATTCTCAGGTTGCTAGCCATTTTACCAAATACCTCATATCCTTCCTTTTCCAATACAACAAAATAGTCAAAGGAAAAATTTGATGCAATGATAGAGGCCTTTCAGAACAATCTAAAGTTCTCTACATCAGAGTGGTTCATTTTCCACATTATTTCAATAAAGGCCAACCTATCAGAAACAAACTTGGGTAACAAATGTGGTGCAACAAGAGTCCCATAATATCTGATGACCGTGCAATCATTTTATAAATACTAGTCTCCCCAATTGAATTCATAGTCTGGGTCATCACCAAATTCCTTTGTCCTTAACAATGCCTAAATTGTTTTGGAAATTGTTTGAGCAGGTGAAACACCCATTTGTACTAGAGTAGTGTGTTTTATGATGTTACAAAATGTAGCATAGTTTGAGTTTGAGCAATGTAAATCCCAAAGGTGTGTCCACATTTAAACTGGAAACTTATTATTCCTTTCATTCACCTACCTTAGTTTCATAGCCTTTCCAAAGTCTTCTTGTCCCTTTTATAACATCATATGCATCAATAATGAATAGTGTTTGAATGTCAATGGGATTCTCCTCTCCTTTAACCTTACTAGATCATAGTGTAACTATTCTGCAACTTTGTGGGCATAGTCAAACCAGGTATGCTTGTTTCTATGTTGAATATCCAGAATTATAAATAGTAGGGGTGAGGTTATCCTTCCATCACATCTTACTCCAAGCACCTGACACAACATATAATATGTATATTTGAAATAATTTGCAAACTCTTCACAGTCCAATTGTTCAACCTCTTTGAGTGCAAACGTAGTGCCCTTTTCTTGCCTCTGCCTAGGTATTTCACCTTTTTGGAGCGCTACCTTGTGTTTGACATATTCCTGCTGCAATTTTTCAAAATTGATCTTTTCGTTGGCATTGGGTTTCATTCTGAAAACCTCCACAACTTTACTTTCCTTTATTTCCAAAATGCTCCTACCCTTGGTGTCTTTAACTACCTTGTTTACATCATCATATCTGTCTACAAAATGGAGCATCAATTCCACCTCAACAAAACATTGGGGAAAACCAATTTTCCTAGATTATAACACTAGACATTTTTACCAGGATGTCGAGCATCTCTTCTATTAAAAAAATATAGGAACAATTCCCATCCAGTCTCTGGCACAACAATGTCACCAATTCTCCCTGCAAGGTCCTTGAAATTGGTGGTTAAGATTCCTTCCCCTGTAGCCTTCCTACCACTTCTGTTGACATTTGGTGGTTGGAATTTATCCATGAAGTGGTTATAATCCTTAGGTTGGCCCCTTTTCTTTTTAGTGACTTCAGATGTTTGAGGGGGTCATGAGAGACCTTTTGATTTCTCTTCTTGGGTACAAGTTTCGACAATGAGGACTCACTAGGTTGGCTCATTTTAGCTTCTTTAGGGTTTTTACTTCAGAAATAAACTAGGTTTGAAATCAATTCAGGCCCCCTTTAGTTTGACACACTAATTCCTACAAAGCAATAAAAGAACCCAGTGGAAGATTTACTGCAACTTACCTAGGAATAAACTTTCTGCAACTCCTTCAGCTTCAACTTTGGTTACTTTGAACTCTCCTTTAGTTCCTCGGGAATTCAAATGAGATTAAAATACAAACTATAAACCACTTTCAATGAATTTAGCCGAGTACACATACCATTAATGGTGCAAGAAAGCTTGCGCGAGTGAATAATTATGCCTCAGGTTGGTCGTTCCTATTTGAATTCAAACCATTGATGCATTTAGATGAAAAACTCATCTAATGGCTCACATTGTTTCCTACTCTCCATGGGCCCCACCGATGATTTGATGTGTACTCGATGCGCTAGGAAACTGCCATGTGTATTTCCCCACATTTCATGAGTATCACCCATCGCGTGTCTCCTTTCTACACTAGGATCTCATCAAGAGATGGCTAGAAGGCCAACAATGAGACATCTGCCCTTGATCATGAGTGTGAAGAATATCTCGACCGAAGACTTAAGTTCCATCGCTCATCATGTGTCCAAGGTTTATTAATTAATCCAAACTCATGATAGAACAAAGCCCCATGATGGGAAGATGCTCCACCCATCAGCACTCACAGGTTCTCTCTAGAAAAGCACAATGTAACTAGCGATAGTACAAGGGCCAGTGATGGGTCAAGGCCTTAACTGCATTGCTCATCGCGGGTCACCTCCTCAAAATAACAACAAAACATGTGATGGGTGATGGATGTAGGCCAAAGGATAGAAATTATATCACTCATTGCGGGTTAGAAGAAAATTTTCATTCAACAACATGCGATAGGAGGATGAACAATGAGCAACAAGCTTAAACAATGCTAGAGACACGTGTGTAAAAGATGTTCATAAAAGGGATCATGCTAGGTTCAATGGTAACCAAGGGATTGGGGCTGGTTGAACAATGTATCAATAAAGACCACAAGAAGGCACTTAAGTGACAAGTAAACTAGTTCGACTAATCAACATGAGAACATAAACTGAATGAAAGTCGAGGTTGGCAAGATACATGAAATTCTTAAACCCTAGACCCTAATGTCAAAAGATGTAAGCAACTAGTAACATGACCATGAAGTCAATGGAACCACGAAAATTTATGGGTTCCATCAAAGGGTGTAACACCCATCGTGCAAACCCCAGAGAACAAACATTGCAAATAATTTTTTTTTTTAAAAATACAAAGTAAACATGCCACTAAACATTAAAACTTATTCACATTGCACATTAACATTATAACGTCTAGTCCTCTAGGGCATGCGACGTCGCATCGCATAACAACTTATACCAAAAAGGTGAAAGATGAAACTGAATAGCTTATCCAAAATAACATCCATCAAAACATAACAATAACCATTTACAGAAGTACATCCATGAACCATAAGTAAAAGTATTATTACATCACATATTACAACCATAATAAATCTCATACAATAATGTTTACAAAGGTTCCTAAATAATACATCATCGTTTAAACATTACATTACATGTTCTCAATAAATGAATTACAATAATCTCCCATACATGTAGGATAAATACATGGTACAATAATATTAGAATTACAAACGAACATCAGGTACAAGCTCCAACTGAAGAATGTTGAGAAAAATGGACGTCGATGGGAAACCCAGCAAGTGCGGAACACGTTCCACCCAACCATGTGGGTTATGAATAACCCACCCCCTGTGCTCAGAGGTGACAAGGAAGAAATCACGACCATGAATTCCATAAACCAATCCCAATAAAAAAACAACATAGGACAATAACTCCAAAACAACATCAAGGATTACAAAGGACATAAATGACAACATTCATGAGTCAACATAATAAACTTAAAGCCATAAATATACTCACAACAAAACAAGGAAATAACCATTAACCAAGTAACCAAAGATCAATCATGAAACATTTCGAAATGAAATTGAAACAACAATCAAAATACAATTCCAGAGGCAACAAGAAACAAGGCATAAGGGTGTCTAGTGGAGAGTGTCATCATATAGCCTACATGGGTTATCCTGGCCCTTCCTCCAACCTGAGGCACCGGCCCCCATCTATGGTTATCCTGTCCCTTCCTCCTACTTGAGGCGCCGACCCCATAGGGTAGCTCATGTGGAGCCGTTTACCTCTCATGAGGACGAGGTTACGACTTTTCCGACCACGACCTTCTCAGTCTATCATTAGTCTACGATAGACCTAATGCATAGACGAGGTATCCAATATTATCTTATGTGTTTTTACTACCCATCCCCCTAAGTTCTATTATTAGGTTTTCACTTGTTAAACTACTCTTACGTGGGTTATCCTGAGCCCTTCCTCCTTTTGAGGTGCCGACCCCCATGAAGAGCCACTCTCCTAGAAGACCCTGAAACATAAACCAAAACAAGGCAAGGGTTGTACCAAAAGAAACAAAGCATATATCAAAACCAATGACCTGCGAGGCATTATCCATCTCGCTAAACACATACACAAAGTCTCAACACAACTCGTACAACCCTTCCAAAATAATAATGCTAAAATCATGCAACATCCCGAGCACATAATACAAGGGTAAACACCCAAAGATGAAAACATGCCTCAGGGAACTAGGGTTCACAATCTCCAAAACTTGGGTTCATAAGATCGACAGGGTTCCCACATCCAAAGAAACAAAATCCAAAACAATAATAAAAGGAAATAACAATATCACATGATCTTATAACTCGAGAAACAATTGGTTCAATTGCATTTATAATTTCTATTTTACTTGATGAAATTTTGAAATAAAACACAATAATAATTTGAACATAATTATATAATTTGCTTCTTTTAATTAATCCATGAAACTAAATTTCATAATTTTATCATTAAATAAATAAAAAATTATATTCCATTAATACACTAAACATATATGCATACATATATATATAATATTAATGCAATAATACTAAAAAACACAATTATATATATATATATATAAATATATATTAAAATTTTAATAATAAAATTTTTAATAAACAAAAATTGCTTTTTAAAAAAAAACAATAGTCGCGGCCGTATGAGGACTGTGCAGCAGTCCCTACGGGTTGCTGTACGTAGCAGTCCGTAGGAATGCTGTGCATAGCAGTCTATATGGACTGCTGTGCAGTCAGTGGCCCACAGGGTGAGGGGGAGGGTACGGCCTAGCCGTGCCCCCCCAAACCCATATAAAAAATTTATATCTGTATTTTTTTTAAAAATTTTTTGGTTTAAAACAAAAGACCTCTGTCCTTCTCCTGGGTACAGATGCCGACTGGTAAATTCGACCCATAACTTCGATTTCATAAACATAATTTCAAATAAATTTAAATGCAATATATATATATATATATATATATGCACTTCTATATATATATATATTCTCTAAGAACCACAACAAAAGAGATAACTGATTGAATAAACAACAGTATATATATAATGTATATATATATATATATACGAACAAATACTCAAACTTATTGTTTCAAAGGGAATATTATTTCTTTTCCCCTATGTTAGACATAGCCATACTGGACAATTTCAGAATTCAATGATAAAATTTCACTTTAAACAGCCAAATTGTAAAAACATAAAATATTTTTAGAAACAGTTTAATTTCCTCTATAAGATTTGCTATTCAACAAATTCTAAATCCCAAAGTTTTCCTTTCACAAAATATCATATCAAATTTTATTCTATTTTTATTTTTATTTTTGAATCAGGAAACTAAAGGAGATGCAAATGGAACCTGGAGTCCTGGGCTATTGGGAATCTGATGAAGCTTTGCTTGATCCAGATAGCCCTTCGAAAAACTTTCGTTCCTTCCTTTAGAACTTCGTCTCCAACTTTCTTTGATAGAATTCTCTAATCTAAACTTAATCCAGAATAACCTCTCTTTTCGAACAATGAAACCTAAAATAATTTACTACAGAAGAAGAACAAGGGAAAATCCCATTTCCAAAAACCCCATATTTTCTATAGCTTCTGTAATTTTCCCATGAATGGAAAACTCACCATTTTGCAATTAAATAAAAGATATCTCTTCCCTTTTTCGAAAAATCTAAAAAGCCAATATAAAAGAAATTTTCTAATTTAATTCCATCTTTTCAGCCAACACTTAACTCTCATTTGTCCTTTTTATCTTTTCTTTTCTTTTATTGATTTTTTCCTATTTAACAATACTTTCTACTTTAATTTTGATTTTGCAAACTTTTCTTGCAATTCACACAATTTCATTTATTTAAATATTTTATTTCATAATTATCCTCCACAAGCTTATTTAATTAAATTAACAAGATACAAATTTAATATTTAATTAACACTTTAAATAAAACACATGACTTTTAAAATAAACTTTTATATTTTATTACAAATTATCCAACACTTATAATAAACCTTTAATTACATCATTTAATTAAATAAATAACATAATACAAATTACCAACATAAAATACATACCAAAATACATGAGCACACAAATTACTATAACAAAATGCAAAAATAACAAAGGTAACGACGCACAATACCGCGAGACAAGATGGTTGACAACATGGGACGGGGTGACTTCCTTGTCATCTCTGTTTCAACATTATGCCGTTGGGTAAATTTGATGCTCGCCCTGTCCTACTGAAGCAGGTGGAATCGAGACTCTGTACCTACAATCCCTGCATACAACAAGGTCGTGTACATGTACATATATATAATCAAAGCATTACATTGTGAGAAGGAATTGCAGCGTAGTAGGGCACTCGTAACCGAGTGGTGCTACACTGTCCTCTCACCAAAACTATACTAACAATTATAATATCAATGATGAAATAACATTTCTAACTAACTGATCACATCATAAAATAAATTACTAAATCACTACATCATAATATATTATTGAAATCAACTAACATCACCAAACCATAATGTCATATGAAGTATCCATATTCTCAAATGAAATAGCATCATCACCAAATAGTCTAACTATCCAAACCACCAAACCAAACAATAAACAGTACTATCACAGTCACGAAGTATCAAGCAAAAAGCATAGAAAGAAAATAAGTCTAAACAGTAACAGGATGGGTATTACAAAGGGCTTCAAAATGTATGAAGATATGGGGTAAAAAAATACACTTATGTACCAAGGGGTACAAAATAAAACATGCAGGTGACATGGCATGAGGCTATTGGTCAGACTTGGTGAGTGTACCATTATGAACACAACACCTGGTGGGCATGGCCTGACAACTTTTGAGTAATGCTTATTTTTTGAGAAAGATTGTAACATTCACATAGGCAAGAAACAATTAGAAAATGTTCTAAACCAATTTCACATAGGATAGTGACAGTGTTTGTGTGGAGTATTTATCTTAACTAAAACTACAAGAAGAAGTAATTTTTATTTGTACTTTCTATTTATTTATATTGCAAATTTTTTGCTTTGTAGAATTACTGTGGGGGTTCTTACTTTCTCACCCAATGTTTATAAACAAGTTGGGATGTGGTTAAATTTAATTGTCCACATTCAAAAAAAATATTTTAAAATTTGATAGAGATCCTCTTATTTTATGTCACATATTCAGTTTTTTTTTTAATTTTTTGGATGTGTAGGATCATCATGGAAAAAACAGGCCCTTAAGTGGCAAAAAATTTAGAAAAATTAGAGTTAGGAAACTTGACATAAAAATTTGAATAAGTTATCCATATTATTTCAAAAATATGTAAGAATAGAATCTGTAGAAAATTGAATGTAGTTTCTAAACTACTAGATTTATTTAAAAAATAAAAATCTATTTGGTGAAAATTTGAAATTTCAATACGTGGTACTTAAATTTCAAGGTAAAAATAAGTAGGTTACTTGACCACCCTAACCTTAATAAAATAATAATATTTTTTTAAAATATTTTAGATATAAGTAGAGGACTCATGTCCCGGATGTGATGCATATTATTTTGTAATTTTTTTCCAAGTAAATTATTAATTATGAATTTTTTATTACAACTTTTAAAAAATATAAAAATTTGTATGTCTGACCTTAACTTGGTCAAAACTTCATGAAATTCCTTTTTTTTAATCCTATTATAGAAGCATAGAATGTGACGATGTTTTGATTCAAAAAATGTGATACGTTTGAAAGCTATAGATGTTTTCAATCACCTATCAATAAAGACTTTAGTTAATTTCTAATAGAAAATGAATAATAATTATTTATTAAATTCAAAGTAAAGCATAATTTATATTGGTGGAAAGCTGAGAATCCACTTTAAAAACCCTTTTTGTTTCATTAGTTTTGGGAAAAAAAGTCGTCAGCCACATACCCTACACATACCCATCGTATCACCACTTTTTGGCCCATCATGATCCTGCACATACCCTTCTTTTAATAATATATTTTTCATTTTTATTCAAAAATCATTTTATTTTAAAATTTAGTAATGTAATAAATCACTAGCATATATATATATTAATTTATAAATAATATATATAAAAACACAAAGAAATATCTTTCTCGAGGCATCTACTGCACTTTTATGTGACTAATTGAAAAAAATAGATGCCTCAAGAAGGTTATCTC
Organism: Sequoia sempervirens; assembly: GCA_007258455.2. Lineage (NCBI taxonomy): Eukaryota > Viridiplantae > Streptophyta > Pinopsida > Cupressales > Cupressaceae > Sequoia > Sequoia sempervirens. The sequence goes on from VDFB02176708.1 coordinate 11,140, forward strand.
TCAACGTTTATATACATATTATTTATATACATATTATTTATATATATATATATATATATATATATATATATATATATATATATATATATATATATATATATATATATGTATATGCTAATAGCATTCACAACATGACATGGAAGAAAAAATTATTAGGGTTAGGGTTAGGGTTAGGATTAGGGTTATGGTTATGGTTATGGTTAGAGATAGGGTTAGGGTTAGGGTCTGTAATACCCCTCCTCTTGCTGGTAGGATTTAGTATTTTTCAATGCGGTTGTTTGCTACTTGTGACGATGATGATATTTTTTGAGTTGGATAGTTAGACATTTGATGATGCTGTTATTCCATTAGTAGACATGATTATTTTATAGGACATTATGGTTGGTTATATTAGTTGATTTTCAGAATTATGATATGATGCAGTGATTTAATTAGATATGTTTTGAGATGATTGTTAGTTGGAAATGTAGATTTATTGGTTATATTATAATTGTTAGAATAGGTGTGACGAAGGACAATATAGCATCACTCTATGTTGCGATTCCTTCTCACAATGTAGTACTTGATTTAATGCTTTGATTTTATATATATGTATGCACATGTACACAACTTCGTTTGTATGCAGGATTGCAGGTACAAGTCTCGATTCCACCTGCTTCGGCAGGACAGGGCGAGCACCTATAGCCCAACGGTTAAATGTTGATACTGAGGTGATGACGAAGTCCTCCCGTCCCATGATGTCAGGTCGTCTCGTTGATTGGTATTGTACATTTATGTAATTGTTGTCATTGTGGTTTGTGTTGTGTATGTCGTACTTTATTAATGTGAGTATTTAATAGGTTGTGATTTAGTTAATTGAATGTGGATAATAATTGTTTATTTTAATGTTGGTACGTTATTTGTTGTGGTGTAATCGATTTTGATGATGGAAGTAATTAGTTGTTTTAATGTTAGATTTAAATTATATTCGAATATTTAAATGATTTAATTATTTTGAAAACCACATATTACAATTAAATGGTAATTATATATCAAATGTGTTTTAATTATTTTAATTAATTATCTGGTGGAGGATAATTATTAAAATAATTTATTTAAATTAAATAAGAAATGTGTTGTGCAAGAAAAGTTGCAAAAATAGAAATTAAAACAATAAAACAAATAAAAAGAATGAAAGGATTGTTGGAACCAATGAGAATACAGATCTAATTAAAAAGCTGATTTTTAAAGAATGAGTTTTCTTTTATTCTTGATTTTTTTTAGAGTTTTGAAAAAAGAGGGATATTATCTTTTAATTAATTAAGAATTTGGGGAAGTTTGGTCACACACAAGAGATTAGGGATTGAGAGAGGGCACAAGTTATTCGGTATTTTGAATCTGAAGAGAATATGGGTTTTTGGGATCGTTTGCTAATTGGAAGAGAGTTGGAGAAAGGGTTTGGAAATCTATTACTAGTTATTTTGGAGTCTTCTGAAGAAAGGATCGGGTTCGAGATTTGAGCACGGTGACTCAGAGGAGATTCGAAGCAAGAAGGAGGAGAGCTCTTCGTAAAGGCTGTCAGGAACCAGCTTCTTCAGATTCTCAAAGAAGCGCAGGACTCCAGGTTCCCATCTCTACCTTTGATTTTCTGAATTTGCAAAATAAATAAATAAAAGATATGATTTGAATGAAATTGTGTGGCAATAAAACAAAAAGAATTTGTCTGTGATTTAGATTTAAATAATTTCCTTTGATTAGAAAATGAAGGAACAAATAGGTTTTTCCTTTGAAAATAAAATGCATGTTGAGATTAGAAATCTTATTTTGCAAGCAAACTTAAAAAGAACTTTGTCGAATTCTGCCCAATTTCTCGCTTATTTTTCTGAGAAAACGATCAGTCCTTGTATTTGAATAAATATGAAATGTTATTTTTATAATTATTTTTAATGTGTATTATGTGATGATTCTGTATTTTGTACAGAAAATAGAGTTATTTATATTTATATTTTTTTTTTATATATTCCTTAAATTATATTCGTGTATATACAGTGAGATTAATTATATATATATATATATATCTTTGTGTTGAAAATGCTTATATGTTCTGGAAAACAAAAAAAAAATAAAAAATTGAAAAGTTCGAAATCCGTATTACTCTACCTGATGAAGGACGAAATTCGTTCAGTTTATAAAAAGAAATTAAAAATTAAAAATTAAAGAAATTATAAATGGAACTTTTTTTTAAAAAATATATGTTATAGTGAATTAATATGTTGGAGGGGAGAGGGACGGCGCGAGCCGTACCCACTCCCCTGCCCTGCGTCAGCCGCGGACTGCCGCGCGCAGTCCGTGGCACTGGCGCCCATGGAAGGAGGTCCGCCCCTTGTAAAATTTCATTTATTTATTTTTTTTAAATTTATTTTTTTCTTTTAATTTCAATTTGGGTTATATTGTTAATATATATTTGTTTTAAATACTTGTTTTATAATAAATTCATTAATATATTTTTAAATACTGATTTTTATATGAATTTATTAATATGTTTCAAAATATTTGTTAAAAGTTTATATATATATATAAAATTGGTATGTTTATTCTCAATAAGAGTATGATAACTTTCATTTTGTTTATTTGTCTGAGTTTTGAAAATTATAAGAAACGAAAATGTTAGAAGATGTATAATTTTGTTGTCGTTATATATAATAAAATTGGAATGGTTAATTTAGATAGTTGTAAGTTTAAATGAAATTGTAATTATTAACTTAGATAGTTTGTAAGTTTAAATGAATTGTATTTATTAATTTAGATAGTTGCAAGGTTGGGATTTTTAGACTAGGTTGTATATGTGAAAATTATAAAGTGGGATTTTATGAGTTATTAAGTGCAACAAATTTTTATAGTAGTGAAATTGTTACTGCACGTTTTAATTTCAATGGTTTCCCGATTTCCTTGGTCGGAGGTTTTAATGTATTTTTAGAAATTTATCAGATGTCTTTTGTTAAGAATTAAATATTTTGACATAGGATTATTAATTTCTTGTGTTTCTTTATATCATTTCAAAATTGGAGTGCTTTGTGTAAATCAGTTAATCGTCTACTTTAAGTATGAACTTGTGTGATCTAGATATCGTTTTCTATTTTATTGTTATTGACCTTGTCCTTGTGATGTGGGAACTCTGTGTGTTTTGAACCTCATTTGGTTATTGTAAATTTTGGTCGTCTCCAGAGGCATGTCTTATATCCTTTGATGTTTATACTTGTATCTTTGTGATTAGAATATTACATGATTTTGAGTTTTATTATTTGGATTGATTTCTTTATTGAGTGGACTAATTTCTGTATTAAGTTTGTGTATTGGTTGATTGTTCTGTTGTGTTAAGCATTGATCTTGTTTAAGTTTGTTTTGAGCCAAATTGTAAGATCGTTGTGTAATGTATTGTTGGGTAACCTAGGAGGAGAAATAGAGGTCTCCCTTGGATACCACTCGAGAGTGTATCAAGTTAATTGTGAAGATTTCTTTGGGATATTGCCACTCACTACCTTATGTTTGTTGACTCATTCTTGATATCTTGTTACTATTGTTAGTTCTTTGTTGAGGAAACCCTAGTGTAAGCCTTTTCAGAGTCTTCCAGAGGCTTGTTTTATTGTTGGTGAATGTTCATCATTTTATGTGCTCTTGGCATGGCAAGATGTTAGTATCATTAATTTGAAAGGGTTGTACGAAACTTGGTGAAACTTTGATTATGTGTTTATAGCGAGATGGGTAATGCCTCGCATGGTTTGGCCTTGTGATTATTTGCTTTGTCTGTAGTGGTACAACCCTTGCCTAGGTTGGATTTATATTAGGGGTCATAGGGAGAGTGGCTCTTCGTGGGCGCCGGCGCCTCAGGATGAGGAAGGGCTCAGGATAACCCACGAAAGAGTAGTA
>VDFB02176709.1:0-24478 GCA_007258455.2 Sequoia sempervirens
GAAATCACATATTTTTAGAAAATATAATGATTTAAGCCCTTAAAAGTTCCATTTTAAGGATTCCAATTGAAGAGGGTTTGATCAAATCACCTTAGATCAAACCCCCTTGGATAGAACCTCACTAGTTTTAAACCATACCTATAAATGCGTCTCCTTTACACCTATCAAAATGCTGATAAAAAATCACTTTTGATTTAGGTTTTTTGGGATCAAATGAATTCATTTAAAATTCATTTCAAATGATTATGGTATTTCTTAGAACAAGCTATCCAATGAATATAATTTTAATATGTTTTGGTTTTGTTATGTATTTGTTTTTAAGTTTTATTAAACATAGGTTTTAATCAAAATGAATTTCTTTTGTTCTTCACATGTGGGAAAAATAGAATATTATCAAAAAAAAAATTGAAAAATATGAGTGCACCAGATATTGAAGTGCTTGATCCAACAAAAAAATAAATAAAAAAAATTGACATATACAAAAAAAGTTACGCGTTATACAGTCGCGCTATGTCTAAATTATAATTTGTTTGACTTTGAAACTTGATTAAGGAAAAAATATTCAATAAAAAAATATCTAACCAAGTGGAAGCACTAGATATCAAAGTTACAAATCTAAATTTGAAAGAATTAGAATTTTATCCTTCACGGAGAAAAAGTTATGCGTTATACGGTGTGCGTCACTTTTTAAAAATGTTGTTTTCTGAAAAAAATCTATTTTTGTGGGAGATGGAAAAAGAAGTGCAATTTGATTCCAAAAAATTTGAAAAAAATATTTTTAGAATCTACAGACAAAATTTGATGAGACTCTTGTTTGTACCATCTTCAAATTCCTCACAGTTTAGCCGCTATAGGTGCCCGAATGTGAATATTTAGTTAAAAATAATAATTTCAGTGTCCAGTTTGGCCAAAAATTGTAAACCACTATTATGGGATCACCCCATTGTTTCATACATACATGTCTTGATGGTCTACTTTAGTGTGAGTTTGACATGGAGTCACACTCTCACTAAAGTGGGGGCTAAATGTAGTGTAGAAAAAAGTATCCATTTTTCTAACTTAATTTGGAAATAATTAATGTTAAAATGAGCTTAAGTTGCCTTGATTTAGTGTTGTAATGTGTTTTACACATTCACTTTAAGTATAGGACCCTTCTTAATAAAATGGACTTAATGGTGCCTTATATAGGGTGTGATAAAGTGTATGTTTACACTTTCACACTAATCTAGGGCTTTATTAATTAATTGAGCTTAATCGGCCCCTTTAATTCAAATCCAAGCCTAACTAATTGCAAATTTTGAGGGATAAAACTTGACATTCATAAATAATATTACACAACACTTAATTTTACAAGGTGTGTGTCCTAGGTTAGTGACCTAGGACCCTAATTTTACATAACATTTAACATCCCCTAAAGTGTGTCCTAGTTAAGTTTTCTAGGACCCATTTTCCACATGGCGAATGGGTTTACTTAACCCTAGGCCCCCCCCTTGGAATATGTTTTTGGTGGTATTTTAATGATTTCAAATTCAAGATCTGATGTTGGCTTGTGTTATTTGAATTTCCGGAATTAATCTTAAGTTATCTATAAATATAAGGTTATTTCAGTATTTTCACAAGAGCATTCAAGAGCATTTCTAAGGCATTCAAGGGCATATTATTAAAGTTTATTGCAACAATCAAGATATCAATCATCATGTCAAAGTCATGCATGTTGTTGAGCTAATGTGATGATGTAGCATTAGTGATCAAGTTCAAATGTTCAAAGCCATTATCTTCTGTCAAGCTTATGATCAAGATCTACACTCATTGATGCCATTTCATGCTAAGTTTCAAATTTGCAATCCAAGGTTTCAACAAGGTTTGGTGAGTTATTAAATTACATGTTTTTCATTCATCATCCCTTTATGCATTATTTCATTTCAAGGTTTAATTACCAAAATGGGGTTTGACCAAGGAAAACCACTATTCTCTAACAAAAAAACATTTTTCTTCTCCTTTGATGTGTGATTGCATGTTTTAGGTTGAAGATGAATTAGAGAGCAAAAGTTGTCAAAATTGCAAAGTTGTGAAAGTTGTCACCTTTCTTGCAAGGTCACAGAAACTAAGCTACATAATTTGTTTCCATATTTTTTACGGTCTTTGACTAGGATTTGGGAGTGCAAAGATTGAAGAACATAACCCAAAAAGCATTTTTCCAGAACCCTAGCCATGACCCATTCACCACTAGACGAATGAGTTCTTGGTGAGGCTCGAAAAAGCATTTTTTGCAATAGATACACATCATTTTACCCTCTTAAAAACTTCCTTTTGATTACTATATTGGTTATGGTTTGATTTCTAATATTCATTTATGCATTATACCCTTGAACTGTAGATTTTTGGCACCCTAGGACTTGTCTAGCTCTTCTAGGGTTTTTCACCTAAAAGGAGAGAGCTTAGGCCAAAAATGCTAAGGGTTCATTCAAATTATGTTATGTATGATGTTATCTAAGCTAAATGAAGTGAAATAAATTTAATTAAGTGGTATATATGACTAAATATGTATGCAAAACTAAGAATTAAACTATGCTGGAAAACACACTATGATATGCAAACAATGAGCTAAAAGATGAAATAATGCTAAACATAAAGAAATGGGATGAAATAGAGTGCATGTAGGAAAAATTTGAGGAATCTAGAATATTGTGAATGTTTTCAGAAGTTACTAAAAAATCAACAATGGGACTCATTCTCCCAACGTGGTGAATTAGTCCTGCTACTAGTGAAAAACTGTCAGAAATAGGTTTCTAACTGTTGGGATCTAGAATCTAATTTTTTTTAGATTCTTAGTCTTAAGGTGGGACTCATTCACCACTGGTGGTGAATTAGTCCTCTCCCAAAATTCTGAGAAATTAGGAGACAACTCTGAAACACCAGATCTAGAAATGTTTGCTTGTTGAGTTGTCGAAGTCAATTTTACATGAAATAGATAGAAAACCTTCTCCAAGCTTGAAATAGAGTTGATTTGACTTGAAGCACCTAGTTGACTTGTTGACCAATCTTCAAAACCAAAATGCTTGTTAAATCTACACACAAAAGTTTGCAAATACACATGCAAGAGGAGAAAAATGGTTGAGGGTTTGCAAATAGGGGTTTGCCTTGGTCAAACCCCACTTTTGGTAATCAAACCCTTAATGAAATAATGAAATGAAAAAGAGTGATAAAATAACAACATGCAAATGCTATCAAATTACCAAGCCCTTGATGATGCAAATCTGAAGTAGTGTCAATGGATACTCCAAGATGCTTGAATAATTCTTGATAAGATGTTGTAAGATGCTTGAATGCTTGAGATTGCTTGAATATGATGTGTGAGTGTTGGAGGATTATGGGGGGGATGTAAAATGAGGTGAAAATCACTTATTTATACAATCTTGTGCCTTAGTAACCTGTTCATACCTCATCACAGGCTGACATCAAGTGTTTTTGAATAAAAACATGAAAGAAATTTTTAAAATTTTTGAATTTGGAGCCAAGGGGGACTCATTTGCCACCCATGGTGAATGTGTCCCACCTAGGACCTAAAAATGGGTGTCAGGAACTATCTTGTATTTAATGTTGTTTGTTGGGTTAACATTCAAAAATGCACTTAATTAAGCCTTATAAGAACATAAAGGGGTCAAATAAAGCATAAGAAAGGGATAAATAGTGATGTTATTCCTAGAAAAGTGTGAAATCTTGTTACAAGACTTTATAACACTTCAAAATAGGACTTGTTTAATGATGAAAATGTGATTCTTAGGTGAATTTTAATAAATATATTTTGGAAGAGTGTATAAATTCTTTACAATACTTCACAACACCTTCACAAGACATCGTTATTTGAATTTTAGTACCTAAATATGCATGTTCAATCCATGTTACATCATAAAATCAATACAAAATAGAACAAACATCATGAATCAAGGCCTAAAATACCATGAAAATGGCAAGGGTCCATTTTTCTATAGTGCATTTAGCCCCCACTTTAGTGATATGATGAACTTGCTTCAAACTCACACTAAAGTAGCCATGAACATTGAGAAGAGGGTTCAAACATACTTATGTTAGCAAGATGGAATACAATGATCAAGAGGGATGATCAAGCTCCCAGGATGAAGATACCATGGAAAACTAAGCATAAGGCCAAAGGAACACATAAGTGAAAGAGAGAATCAGACAAAGCTTTGATCATCATACCAACTAGTTGTGGATTAGATCTAGGAAAAAGAGATTGTATACTCACTCTAGGGAGACAAAACTCAAGGCTATCTATTGGGTGAGAAGGCCCAAATTTACTCACTTTGGGGCCACAAAACTTTTGATTGTTCGCAGGGTGAGAAAGCCTAAAAGGTAAGATACATACACTAGTTGGTATGCACTCACAAACACAAAGGTGGCTATGGGGAAAATTCATGACACTAGGTTGGCTTCCCGCTCAACCATATCAAAGTTATAACTTCTGATAACTTTAACAAGGTGCCATAAAGAAAAAGAAATGTTGGTTTGTGCTCCATGAGACAAGAAAAGCTTTGTATGCTTAGAATCCATGAACAAAAATCAAGGGTACCATAGGCATGCAAGTTGTGTTATATAAGATGGAAAAAATGCAAAAAAATAAAATGTAAAAGATGTTCAAAGGAGTCTTGTTAAGTTCATGCAAGGTTAGTCACTTAGGGAACATTGTGCTTGATGTCTCCAAGAGAGGACCAACCAAAGAATAGTATATTCACAACTTAGGGGATGCAGTGTGTTGCATCAAGCCAACAAGAGGAATGTAATATGCTAAGATAGATCACACTTATGGAGGACATCACACCCAATGCCATCAAAAAAGTGATGAATGCATCACTTAAATGACAAGGCTACACTAAGAACCAAGAAAGACAATGAATTATGGTAATGTATGCCCCCCACTTTAAAGGAATTGTTACACATCATTCTATGAGAAATTACTTTAAAGTAGCAAAGGGAAGAAAAATACTAAAAGGAAACAAGACATGAGAGCCAACTTGGAAAGCCCTATGCCAAGTCATATGTTTCAAAGTTAGGTTGTGTCATGTCAATGAAAATGAAAGACAAGATAACAGGGAGTTGCCTCCTCAGAAAAGAAAGCACATCAAAACATAAGGGATCTATGGATTTTGGGTCAGAATGTTTGTTGTTGCAATGTTTTTATGAAAGAGCTCGAAACTATTGTCATTCCCGAAAGCACATAGAACTGGAAGAATGACACAAAGAGAGAGAAAACAAAAGAAAAAGTCCATTTTGGGTCAACATGGAAGAGACATTGTGGTCTCAATGCTTTGCATCATCCCCAAAAGGAAAACACAAGTGAAAAGAAAGAAAACTAAAAAGGAAAAAGAAAAATGAAAAATATTTTGGGTCAACACGAAGGAGACATTGCGACCTCAATGCTTTGCGTCATCCCCAAAAGAAAAAAACAAAACAAAAGTGAAAAAAGAGACAAGGATCTTTTGGGTCAACATGGAAGAGACATAGGGCATCTCTACACTTTGCATCATCCCCAAAAGGAAAACACAAAATGAAAGAGAAAATGACAACACACAACAAATAGAAGAAGAGAGGTACAAATAGAAGAAGTGTATGAAGAGAGAGAACATCAAACACATGTTATGAGGGAAAATGATATGCACAAGAAAGGAAAACAAAAGGAACAAGTAATGCAAAATATAAGTCAACCATTAACTAAGTTATTGGTTTCTCAATATTTAATGGGTAAGTGGAAAAGGAATAACATAGTTAAGAGACAAAGGAAAATGCATTACAAGGACAAGGCTAACAATTTCTTGCCCCCACAAAGTGTAAAGGAAAGAATGAGTTGAGGTGAGTGATGGGAAAGGATCATGTGATAGTGAGAAGATGGAATTCTACAACTATGGCATGATGATGGGATTTGGTTGTTTTAAGGTATGATGGGGAAACAATGGATATTATTGAAGTGATACTTATCTAGTATGTTCTTCAATGCCTAACATTCTTCTACATGATGACCAGGGATGCGATAATATTTTCAAAATGGTATGTTAGAATCTTTAGGATGAATAACCAACCTATTCATTGATGGTAAAAGTATAAGACCTTTGTTTAAAATTTGTTGAAGTCTCCTTTCACATTAAAGTGGAGGATGTGTAGGAAACTTGAGTTTCTTTAGTTTGTAAGGTCATTTTCATTTGCTAGATTCTCATTGTTCATGAATAGAAGGAGAAAGATGACCCATATGGATCCTAACATCCTTGTCATTAGAAGGGGATAATGGTTTTTCATGTGGAAGGAGAATGTTCAAGTCAAGAGGAGCATCAAAGATCATTGTACCGTCATCTTGAAGTCTCCTAGGTTGAAAAGGATCTCTATCAAGATGAGAAGGATCTTGATATCCTAGTCCTGTTGTATTTTCTTCTGTTGGTTTTTATTCAAGAAGATTAATGTCATGTTCATGGTTTGTGTCACAACCTTGTTTACTTAGAATAGTAAAGCCTTTACCATATGTTTCTTCAAGATTAATAGGAGTGTTTGTGACTTTATGATTGTAAGATGGTTGTGAGTGTGTTTGTTTAGAAGAACTAGGTCAACTTGAGGGAGGAACCTTAGGTCCTTCATTGATTTTAGGATGTAAATATATAAAGTGATCAGTAGGTGCAATAGTAGGAAGATCTTGGGACTTCATGGATGGATAAATGGATGCATTGGCTTCTAGGTTATCAAGCTAGTCATTATAGAACTTTTTCATGCTATCATCATCTTCTCCAATGATGTCTACTTCACGAGGAGGACAATCATGAGGAGTTGAAGGAGCATGAGGAAGTTCAAGAGCATTAGGGTCACAACCAAAGGCACAAGTAGTTGGTATGGTGAGAAGGCCCAAAATCTTCATAATAGGCTATCTTCGTTTACCTCATCATAGGCCGACATCAAGTGTTTTTGAATAAAAACCCAAAAGGAATTTTGAAAAATTTTGAATTTGGAGCCAAGGGGGATTCATTCACCACCCATGGCAAATGTCCCACCTAGAACCTAAAAATGGGTGTCATAAATTATCTTGTATTTAATGTTGTTTGTTGGGTTAACATTCAAAAATGCACTTAATTAAGCCTTATAAGGGCATAAAGGGGTCAAATAAAGTATAAGCAAGGGATAAATAGTGAAGTTATGCCTAGAAAAGTGTGAAATCTTGTTACAAGACTTTACAACACTTTAAAAAAGGACTTGTTTAATGATGAAAAGGTGATTCTTAGGTGAATTGTAATCAATAGAGTCTAGAAGAGTGTAGAAATTATTTACAACACTTCACAACACCTTCACAAGACATCATTATTTGAATTTTAGTACATAAATATGCATGTTCAAGCCATGTTACATCATAAAATTAGAGCAAAATAGACCAAACATCATGAAGCAAGGCCTAAAAGACCATGAAAATGACAAGGGTCCATTTTTCTACAGTGCAACCCCTCATAATTGAATGAAACATAGGAGAATAGGAGGTCCATTATTTTGTTAATTCATTTTGGTGAACTCAATTTTTCTATAGTTCACATATTACCTTTGTTCTCCTTGCTTTTGTCATTCTCTTGATTCTATTTGTACATCTTGAAGCATAGTAACCTGTATTTCCACAATTGAAACATTTGAAATGTAACTTACCTTTGTACTTACCAATACTTCTCATTTTTCTCACAAAGTTAGCCTCCACATCATTACGATCTTCCTGATCCGGTTCTTCAGTTTTCTCTATTTTTGAAACCTTAAATGCAATATCAACATTTGCACCATTGTTAGTACCAAATTCTCTCATTTCAAATGCAGTTAAAGAGCCATACAATTGTTCTCTATAATACTAATCTATATTTTGAAATTCCCCAATAGCAAAAAAATTATGACTATAAGTTTTAGGAAGGGTTCTAAGAATTTTCTTTACCACTTTTGATTCTTTGACTTTTCCTTCAATACCTCTAATGGAGCTGAAAACTTCATCTATTCTCTATATATAGCTTGTAATGTTTTCATCTTCAGACATCTATAGGTTCTCAAATGTGGTCTTTAAATTTTGCATCTTAGCTTGTTTGACCATATCGATGTCCTTCATGCAAATACTTTCCAACTTTTCCCAAATTGCTTTACTAGTTTTTAGATCTATAATTTTCACTAATTCAAAAATTTTAAGACTACTCAAGAGAGCACACTTTGCATTACTATTACTTTCATAGGCCTTGAGTTCAACTTTAGTGCTCAGACCATTTGTAGGTATATAGTGTATCCCTCCTAAATATATTTCTAGACATCATATCCTAGATTCGCCAAAAATCCTTCCATCCTTGTTTTCTAGAATGCATAATCTGTTCTATCAAATATAGGGATCTCCTTCTTGTGTGCCATCCCAAATCTACCTTAAGCAGTTAATATTTTCTTCAAGGAGCCTTTCTCTAATACCAATTGTTGAATGCACAAGGCAACTAAGAGGGGGGTAAATCAGTTGTACCTTAAAGATTCAAAACCTCATTAGCATTCAGATCCATATTCATTCATTAAACCCTTAAAACCATAACAATGAATTAACATGAAAATAAAATAATTGAAACTAAAACAACTTAACACCATACACAAAAGAACACTACATTTACATGGAAAACCCAAGAAGGGAAAAACCACGATGGGGATTAGCTCACAATATAAGTAATATCAACATCAAATACAATAGGTCTCACTGCCCAAAGAAGAAAGGATCACTACACAAATAGAAAAGAAGATAGAGATGGAATGTTACACAAAGAAAAGTATTTGAACGCATTAAAGAGTCCACCACACTAACTTCAACACCTTCACAGTTTGATTACAGAATTGTAGCCACCTTCTGCTCACTTCATCTAGTAAACTAACACATGAAATCTCACATTGTATTACTCAAATTCACACTCTACAAATTTGAACTTTGCATCATTTGCATCTCACTCATCTATCTTAACATCTCTCAACAACTCAACTCATACTTATACCATCTTCAACCTTGAAACTTTCTCCAAGGTTAGCTATGGACCTCAAATGTGAAAATTCAAATTAGTTTGGCACCAAAACACTTCTATGGTGGACAGAAGTTAATGCAAACCACATCAAAACTTAAGTGGGACCCAAATCAACAACACCACTCAACCACACATTTCCTTAAACAATAATTATCCATCGCATGTAATGTGAACACCAAGTTGGTCATTACCCATGTAAACACCATTTAAATTTTAAGTACACACTTCCTCAAACCAAAGGAAATATTGCAAACCACACACCACGTTTGAACAAGATCTATAATATTCCTCAAAACACCCTAAAATCTAACAAACTAGTATGCAACAAATTCCACCTAAAGAATGTACACACCCAGTACATCCAGATAACTCTATCATACATTGTTACTTGGAAAAATATCTTTTGAATCACCAAACCTCAAACCATATTGACTAACGTAAAATACCAACCCCATCAACACACCTTTAGAATCACAAGTATTGAAACAGAACTACATAGAGAAATTTAGAGAAGAAACATTTCTCCTAGACACCTTTGCAATGCATAGTCACACACTAGTGAACACAACTTCTTTTGTACAATGATCCAACACAAAAAATATTTAGTATAACACCTATGAACACTTATCATTAACATACATGAATTGCACAGGAAGATCTTCAACCTAGAAGAAATGTGGAGCAAAACCAAAACACAAATTTGTTACTCAAAATACTGCTACAACACACTATTTCTTCTTTTTATCAAATTTTATCAAAAGAACTTGGAAACTAGGCACTAGAGACACATCATCATCTTCTTCAATACTCATCCACAAACAAAATATTATCAAAGAAACACTAGAGGTTGACACTAGTATCTTTACCAATGAAAACATAATACAACTAATCAAAGCATCAACTACTCACACTCTTGCAACAATCTCAATAGACATTAAGGACAACATAGACTTGTTGAAATCAATCATAACACCAACTGCTCATAGTTGCAAAAAGAAATGCACGTAGATATACTAGGCATGCATCAAACTGCATCTTGTACATCGATTTCTTTATTCTAAGCATCTCATGCAAGGTAGATATATGCATTGAAATCACAGATGTGCTAGAAAATTTTATCAATGCATCAAAACAGTCTAACAATGTGCTAAAAGTCTATATGTGCTAAAATATTCATCAAATGCACTATTTCATGACCCCTATGCGCTAAATTACCCAATGTGCTAGATAAATTACTCTATGAACTAAAACCTGCCCTACATGTGCTACATCTCTTTATGTGCTAGATCATTCTACCAATGCACTACTTCATGACCTATATGTGCCAAAACATATCATGAATGCAGTAATTCTCTAGATGCGCTAAAACATCAACCCAATGCGCTATTTTATGGAATCTATGCGCTAGCTAACCCTATGCGCTAAAATAGTGACCTAATGCACTAAAGTAGAGCTCACATGTGATAAAACATAAGAACAAATTTTCAAAACATGAAAAAACATGGGAAAATGTATTTCAAATTTCAACAAGAAGTTTCTTGGGGTATGTACTAGAGGTGTCTATACACGGCTGGGTAGTTGTGATATCAGACTCACTCAAATCGATGGGTTTGGATTGGGATCACCATTTTGCTCAAAATGCTTAATCTCTCAATAAGCTCAAATCTTCAAAATGCAAATGAATCAAATGAGCTCTTTTTCACATCTTTTAACCTTTTAAAGGGGTAATTAAAATGGGTAATTAAATGGGATTGTTTTATTTTTTAAACTAGGGCATCAATTAATCAAATATGGCAGGGTCAATATTATTTATTGGGAGATAAATCATTTTAACACCATAAAATTTGAAAATCATCAAAATCATCAAAAAAATTTGAAAAAATCTTGAAAATTCAAACATTCCCTGATTTATCTCCCGAGGGGACATATATCTAACATCACTTGAATATCAGTGTTTGGGGCATATCAAAAAATTTATTAGCACTATCAAATTTTTCTTTGAAGTAATGCGTAAACACATCACTTCAAAGAGGGGAAAAATGTATACACTTAAAATTGGTTTGGAGAAAATTAATTAAATACAAGCTATTTAATTAATAAATCTTTAATTCTTCTACTTATAAATAAGTTGCAAAATTTATTTATATAGTTCACTTTCTTAAATTCTATCTATCTTAAATCTTTTTCTTCATATTTTAATTAAATAAACAACTTTAATTAGTTAATTTTATTTAATTAACTCCCTTTCATTAAATTCAAATTTTATATTTGAATTTAGTCACATATCTACTAACTTCACACCTTCCACCTCATCATGTGTCTCATGAAATTAAATATTCTTAATATTTAATTAGCATTTATCTTCAACAAAATTATAACCAACTTAAGATACTTGGCTTTTCCGTCCATTTGATTTTTCTCCACACTTGGAAATTTTTTCTACTAAAGGAAATACTCTCTTTGATTCTCTCCAACTTCTTCACTTTCGATCGTTCATCTCTCCAAATTGAACTGACTATTGAATCCTACCTACACCGGCCATGCCTTGAGAAATCCACAATACAACCCCATTTCATACATTTCATATAGAGAATTACAAAAGTACATTATGTAAAATTTCACTAGCATTGTCATCTTAGCATCATCTTAGTATTGAGTATTTTGATGCGAGCATCCAGTTAATGTAAGGGCACCTTGCATCACCCAAAAATATTAAATTTCGTTTATCATTTTTCAAATGTTTTAGCATTTTGGATACAATTTTCGCCAAGTAATGAAATTCCACCGTATGGTTTTATTTTCTATTCTTGGGTTCAAAGACATTGCAGTTTTAGTTTCTAAATTTGCACCAAAACCTTCCGAGTTGGATTTGAGGTAACTTTAGATCTTCCGAATGGCTCCCAAACTTGCCACAAAATTGGCATAGAAAATCTTGAGTGCGTTCTTGACTTCGAGACCTTTCCAACGGTTCAAACGGTTCATGAATTGGAGCCCCATATCAAAAGTTATGGCCCCGGGAAGTTGGTGCACTTTCTAGAAGATACAATTGCAAATGTTCTTTTGAAATTTGAACTCCAAGTTGTAATTTTCAAGCAAAACTGGCCTAAACTAAAATTTTACTGTTTTTGGTCTCCAAAATCCAAAGAGGTGAGCTCTATTTATGTGGGTTTCTAGTTATTTTTGGGTAACCTTTTGGGGACAAGCTCGCATATTGCGAAAGGGTTATTCTATAGCTTTCTATAACTTGCATGTGTTGTAGAACTTGGGATTTGAGATCCTCTACATTTAAGAAGCTCCATTTTCTGAATAATAAAATTATTCTCTTGTTTCCAGGGTTATTTTTTGTGTCTCGGGTTGCACTCCCACACCAGCAATGGCGAGGTTTTTCTGGAGCGCAGGTGGATGTGACACATCGTGGAGGGGTAGTCTATACCAGGACCATGGCTGTGGGGTCGAGGTCGGCGAAAGATGCCTCCTGAGTGATGCCCGGTAGGCATGGTGGTGCTGCAGGTGCAGTCGGGCGGTGAGGATGCCGGGTGGAAGAGACACCCGCACGCAGATGTGCTGGATGCGCTGGCGCAAAGAGAAATGAAGAGGGTTAAACCCGAGGGAGGAAAAAGTGAGGATGAAGGAGGAGGAAGAAGGTTCAAACAGAAGGAGGCAAAGGCGAACATCACATCAAACAAGTGCCACAAGGGCTATTTCAAAGATCGGGAAAGTGTTGACTCCAGAGGCAGAAATCCCTGGCCATTCCTAAGTCCAACCCTGGAAGAGAGCTTTGATCGACCTGACCAAACGAAGCTAGAAGAATATTTGAATACAGAAATAGGAGTACCCAGATTAGGTTAAGTTTCTGTGAAAAAATGAAGCCAAAGGGTCATGCCAAGATTTGGTGGAAAAGAGGTCCAACTGGAGAAACCAAGAGGAAGCAAGATCACTCAAAATGGGACTGCATGGAGGAAACCACAGTCTGGCACTGACTAAGTGAGTTAGATCCTCATGAAGAAATGCAAGGGCTGGAAGCAGTGGGAAGTAGATCCTGCGGAAGAATATACCAAAGATTTCTACAAGATAATCACTAGAACAGGGGTCACACAGAGGTGTGATAATAAGGGAGAAGGCAGCCCGGACATCTTGAGAATGGGCTGGGCTTAATGAAAGCATCTCAGGAGTGGTTAAGCCTAGCTCTAATGACCACCATTGAGGATGTATCACTTCTTTGAAGGTGGGAAGAGTAGTTTCCAACAAAAGATCGGATGGCGCCAAAAAGGACAAGGAGGCCGCCGGAAGGGGCAAATGGCAGACCTCTGGCTAGTCAAATGATGATGAAAAGAAAAGTGAAGATGTGGGTACCAATTGAAGCCAAAGGAATGACAACTTCTATCGCCCTTGTGGTCAAAGAGGTAGAGGATAAGGGAGATATGGATAAGGATCTGGAAGAGGTGGCTCTGCAGGGAACATGTTTCCAAAGTGGCGGCTAGGCTGGCATCGAGCCTATGAATGTCCACAATACCAAAGAAGGGCAGAAAAAAGGCCAAAAGGTTGTGGAAGGGTTGGGCATGTAGATGAGGAGGCCCAATCTGAACATTCAGATGATGCTGAAAGGGGAGAAACCCTAGTGATGAGGAGAGCCCTAGTGACTAAAGAAAAGGAACCGCAATGGCAGGAAGAATCTATCTTTGCACCGTGCGCGTGAAGGAAAAATGCTGTGGATGTTGGCTATTGATGGTGGGACTTCACCATAACGAAAGTGTCGTGAGGAGATGGTCAGCAAAGCTGAAGTTTCCGGCGAGGGAAAAGTGATACCCAAATCCATGCACCGGATTGCCCTGCCGCGTGAAAAGACCTACAAAATTTTGGTCACCGAGCGCACCGGTAAAGTCTTGGCGATCGGAAGGTACTATGACGAGGTAATTTTGTGATATCATCCCTATGGATGCATGTCAGGCATGTTGTTAGGAGGTCGTGGCAGCTTTGATAGGTGAGCCTATACATGATGGCCAAGTGCAAAACACTTCTTATTCAGTATGGACGGTCTGGTTTCCATTTCGGCTGATATATCGAGGGGAAATGATTCACTTTTGTGGTGGTTGGATCGGTTTTCAAATATGCCATTCTCTATCTCCCATGACCCATGATGCAGTCCACATTGTCAATTTGTTCTTCAAAGAGGTGGTGAGGCTACATGGTCTACCAAAGAGTATTGTTTCAGATCGTGACACTAAATTTGTGGGGTACTTTTGGAGGACCTTGTGGAAGAAGCTGAAGACAGAGCTGAAGTTCAGTTTTGCACACCATCCACAAACAGATGGGCAGACAGAGGTTGTTAACAGGAGTCTAGGTAATTTACTGAGATGTTTGGTAGGAGATAAACCCAAGGGATGGGACTTGATCTTACCCCAGGAAGAATTCTCTTACAACAATTCTGTCAATAGAAGCACTAGTAGATCACTATTCCAGATTGTGTATGGAGGTATTCCTAGAACAACTCCAGAATTGAGGAAGATGGACCAAGAGGATAAAATAAGTGTTGAAGCCGAAGATTTTGTAGAACACATCAAGGATATACATGAGAAGGTAAGAGAACATATTAACAAGATGAATATGCAGTATAAGGCTAAGGCAGATCAGAAGTGGATGCATAAGGAGTTTCAGATTGGTGATGAAGTGATGGTCCACTTGAGGAAAGAAAGGTTTCTAGTAGGAACATATAACAAATTGAAGATGAAGTTTAGTCCCTGTAAAATTTTGAAGAAGCATGATTTAGGGAATGCATATGAGGTAGAGTTGCCGGATGGATTCAACATTTCCCCTGTGTTCAACATTTCAGATTTGACAGAGTATCATGAAGGTGGTGCAAAGGAAGTACCAATGATGGAACAGTGTGGGATTCCAGCATCTACTTCAGAAAAGGATGAGATTGAGGAAGGAGTACCAGAAATAGGCAGTATGAAGAATATCAGGTGAAATGGAGAGGAAGGCCTATGGAAGATTCATCCTAGCTATCTAAGGTAGCGGTTGACCTGTTGGGTTTTCCTCAACCATCTGAGATGTGATGGGGTCACTTCTCAAAATTATCCTGGGTGTCTGATGCAGGAGCATCCAGTGGTGTAAGGGCAATCTTGCATCACCCAAAAATAGTTAAATTTCAATTTTACCATTTTTTAGATGTTTTTACATTTTTGGATACCCTTTTTGTCATAATGAAATTCCCAATTTATGGTTTTTATTTTCTATTCTTGGGTTCAAAGATATTGCAGTTTTAGTTTCCCAGATTTGCACCTGAAAACCTTCTGAGTTGGATTTGAGGCACTTAGAGCTTCCAGAATGGCCTCGAATCTTTCCAAAATTAGCATAGCAAATTTTGAGCATTTTCTTGACTTCGAGACCTTTCCAATAGTTCAAACGGTTCGCGAATCGGAGCCCCGGATCAAAAGTTATGGCCCCGGGAAGTTGGCGCACTTTCTAGAAGATACAATTGCAAATATTCTTTTGAAATTTGAATTTCAAGTTGTAATTTTCGGTGCAAAATTGCCTAAACTCAAATTTTAATGTTGTTTTGGCTCCAAACTAAAGAGGAGCTCTATTTATGGGCGGGTTTCTAATATTTTTGGGTAACTTTTTGGGGACAAGCTTGTATATTGTGAAAGGGTTATTCTGTAGCTTTCTGTAGCTTGCATGTGTTGTAGAACATGGGGATTTGAGATCCTCTACATGTAATAAGCTCCATTCTCTAAATAATAAAATTATTCTCTTGTTTGTGGGTTATTTTCTGTGTCTCGGGTTGCGCCCTCATCAATTTTAGCATTTGCATATTAGTATCATTTAGTTCAAGATCAATCATGGCTTTAACATTAGCTACATCTTAATTTTTGTAATTACATCATAGCATTTTCATAATCTTTGTACAATCATCTACAACATATCATTTAGCAATCAATCATGTAGAAAGGTTTATTGCATTTCCAACATCTCGTTCTTCAGGTTGTCATTTGAAGAGTCATGTGCATATACACAATCTGAGAGCCATGATGACTTGAAAAATCCTTAGAGATAGAGGACAACAGGATGACATTAGAGAGTTTTTTCTTTCAATTAAATTGTTATTTGAATTCTCTAATATAATGTTTCATTAATTGTGTTGTATTACTTGCTTTTGCACTCACATATTTAATACACCACAATATAATATATATATGGGTTCCTAACATGGCCTTGTAGTCAAGACCCATTCATGCTTTCATCCATTCATCCATACATCTATCCTTGCATTATTTGCATGTTTCTTATTCTCCTTAAGTTGCACTTAAGGTGGGTTGTTGGTGTAATTAAATATTTAATTACGCTTTATTAAGTTTACTTAAGCCCTAATTAGGTTTTCCTTTTAGGTTTTTCAACTTTCTCTACAAAAGCAAGTTATCTCATATAATTCAATATTCCCAATATACTATTTGCATCATTATCATGCAAATCACTCTTGCATGTCTTATTTTTTCCTTGTAGAAGGCTAATCACAAGTTTTCTACTGTGATCTTGGTTTTATCAAGTTTATTGGAAACTCTGATATATTCTATCCACCTATATCATAAAATCTCATAATCCACTCACTAATTTGAGCACTATGTTTTAGCTCCATTATTTGAATTCAAATATGGATTATGATGTCTTATAATGTGCATCCTAAGTTGTTCAACAAGTGTAACTCCCACTTATAGCTCTCTTATATATCCTAGATGTTTTTACATTTCCAATGTGGGAGGCGAAGAAGTATAACTTTTGTCTCATCCATGGTTTTCAATTTGGGTGCATATTTGATATCTTTTTAAAATTGTAGAACTTAAAGATATTTACATATTGGGCATCCATAGAAGTGATTTCTAACAAACCATAATATTTATTTTGACCAAAAGAAAATTCCAAACCTAAAAATTTAGCTTATTCTATTTCATAGTTCAAAAAAAATGTTGAGACACCTTTCCTAACATTTACTTCATTGAGCCATCCACTTACGAAGAAAGGATCAAATAATCCTTCAAAGATATTTCTACAGAAAATTTAAAGCTAATAAACTCAAGAAATTTGATTAATTTTCTATGCTATTGAAATAATTATTAAACTTTATGCTCTATATATATGATTTTTGTGTCATGCTCATTTGATATTGCATAACCATACTACATGGACCTTATGAGATAGGATTGACATTGCTAGGCTACAAGGGGCAACCATGCCATCATTGTGTTTATTATAACCTAGATAGATGAGAAAAGTTATTATTATTCCATTTTTTAGCTAAATATAGTAGTGAGATATGATCCACCAAATTTATTATATATAATGACAGATACCCCACAAGAGACAAGAAATGCAAGCACTAAAATCACATAGGTGGGATGACCAATCATGCATGTTTTTTAAGTAGGATTGAGATAAAAATATATAGTCAACCATTACATGTAATCATTTTATGATCAAATATGGTGGCCTCAAAAGGAAATATTATGGTGTAGAGTACATAGGCCCACCATATTGGTAGCACCAATGAAAATGGGTCATATTTTTGTGGGGAGGAAAGTAAGACCATCATATAAGGGATGAGCAATAGCCATTAGATGAAATTAAAATAAATAGTTCATGTAATCCAAAAGGATGCCAAACCTCAAAATAATTTTGTAATGCATGGGTCAGTGGCCCAAGAAATCATCCAATAGTTGGAATAATTTGAGGATTATGATCATGTTTTAGTTCCCGTAGTTGTGTCATTAGTTAGTTTGGTGATGAGTCATCAAAAGATAGGCTTGTATGATCATTGTAATTTCTCTAAATTCATAAGGTCAATGGTGGTCCTGGGAAATGCTGCATTATGGTGGTCCTTTAGAATGTGAGGTTGGAATAATGATTGGCTGGTGTCAAAGAAATGATAGTAGAGCTCAACAAGATCATGAGATTGTACCATTAACCAAGAAATTATGAGGTGTTAGATGGTCTGGTCCAATATAATGCATTGCATGCACATATAAGGAGGACATCCTTAATAATAGCTTACAAGATAATTATGTCATGGTGAGGCTCATAGACTAGGATAAGACATGTTGAGATGATTGTCTTGTGTAATGTAAATGGAAACAATCTCGTGTTGTTAGTGTTTTATTATGTTGATGTAAAGTTCCACCCAATAAAGGTCATTACATGTAAAGTTCAATGACTACCATGTAGTAGAATCGTGTCAAAGCCTAATGATCATTAAGTATGAATTTATAAGCCATTGGATGATATATTTTTATCAAAATCTAACATAAGTTGAGATTGAGGATCATTGCACCTATTCCATTAGCTTTGCATTGATGAGTTATCAATGATGTTGGCATAGGAACTATGTGAGCTCATAACGTGTGTGAAAAAGATCATAAATAAAGGAGGAAAGATCAAATGACAACATGAAGGATTGGATGGTCCATGAAATGCAATGAAGATAGGATTCTTTGTGTTAAAGTGGTATTATGCAAATCGTAGGATGATTTTCATCTAATTATCCATATGAAATTAGGAGATCAACATAGGGTGTGATCCCTAGTAAATAAGAACATGGCACACAAATAATGTAGAAAAGTGAAGCAATCAATTTTAATGGTATCATAATACCAATATGCATCAATCATAATAAATTAAGGAAGTGGGACAATGGATTGAGAGTCATATTTTGAATTATTTGAGAGTTGTGAGAACTCAAAACTACTTGTGATAGGGAAATAAGGTCTACCCCATTAAGGGCAAGCCCACCATTAAGCAAATGTGAGATGTGAGATGTGTTGGTGGCTCACCATTCACACCCATTTCTTTCCACCAACTAGAAGATAACACTTCTAATATTCTTTTTGTTTTTGACATGGTCTAATTAGACTTTTTGAGTGTGCCCTCTACTACCCTTTTTTCATATTTTACTTTTGTTTTTCAATAATAGAAAAAATTCATTAAAAAATATACCAATTTAATTCTACTTATTTGAGATCCATGAGAATTTGAAATTGTCCTTGAAAATGAAATAATGTCTACCCCATGAAAGGAAGGGCCAATATTGAGTAGATGTGAGATGTGGTGGTGGTTCACCATTCACACCCATTTCTTTCCATCGACTAGAAGATGACACATTTAATATGTTTCATCTCTATTTTGGACATGGTCTATTTAGACATTGTGAGTGTGCTTCTCTACCACCCCTTTTTTTTAATATTATCTATCCTTTTATCAATAATAAAAAATAATCATTAAAAATACCAATTTAATTTTATTTGTTTGAGAGCTATGAGTATTCAAAACTACCCTTGATAAGGAAATAAAACCTACCCCATTAAGAATGGGCCCAACACGCACTAGGTAGATGTGAGATGTGTTGGTGGCTCACCATTCACACCCATTTCTTTTCACAAAATGAAAAATAACATTTTCAGTATCTTTTATCTTAATTTTGATCCTGATCTAATTAGATTTTGTGAACTTACCTCACTACCACCTTTTTTCTTCATATTATATTATCATTTTATCAATAATAATAATTAATATTCATTACAAGTATATCAATTTAATTTTGCAAAATTGCTCTCAAGAAAAATAAGAATAGTGTCACTTTTACTATTCCCAGGTGTGCATTGAGTTTTCCCTCACAGTTTAAGTGGAATAAATTGCAGTAACACACCTATGATGGCTCCTAATAATTAACTTTGTGACATGCATCTATTATTCAAGACTTATACTTGGAAGTGGGCCCCATTAATACCACCACTTTAATAATAGAGAATGAAATGGTAATGTCTTAGTGATAGTCCAGCAACTTCTAGTTGGTAATTAGAATATCTAAATCGATGGTATTTAGACTAGCAATGCTTTTAATGGGGGTGCAATGGGTAAACCGAATATAGCGAATTTTGTGTTAATTTTTTTAATTAGGAAGTGATAAAAATTATTTTCGGCTGTAAAATTCATTTATAGTTTATAACAAGAAGTAAAAATTTGAGAGGAAATATTTAGTGTAGAAACATATATGAGCAAAGCACAATATTTTATCTCACAGAGTATACAACTATCTAGCACCCATATTTCTAAGCATTATAAGTTATCCAGGAATTCAAAGTAATTAGCCACAACATTTAAATGAACAACACAAATGCATATGCTTATTTTGAGGAATTGAAAATTCTCAAGCTAGTCAAACTCCTTAAGTAAATGCATATGCTTATTTTGAGATATATCAGACAATAATTAACTTATGAGACTGACTCATGATTTTCGAAATGTGCATAAAACCTTTTTGTTGTATGAATAAAAAATGAAAACTGCACCAAATGACCCAGAGAGAAAAAATATTATATTAACTTTCATGAATGACCAATATAGGTCAAGAGGACTGAAGAATACATCCAAGAACAGTGGAAGTTTAACGTATTAAGATTTTGAGATGTATACTGTTCTGTCTGTGAAAATAGCTTTGGCAACCATTTCATTTACAGCTTTAGTCGTAGCTACTATACATTAAATAAGAAATAATATATGGTTTGTTGTAATGCCAATCCCTTGAATTTGGACAGTTGGTCTAAAAAGTAGAAGCACCAATATATTGGCAAAAAACTGAGATAGTATTAAGTTTAGCATATGAAGATGTTCTCTACTGTTCTCTGTGAATATCTCTGGCAACCATTGCATTTACAACTTCAACTGCAGCTGCTATACATTAAATAGCAAATAATATTGTCAGAAAACTATCATAAAAATAGCATTAAGAACAAGGAAAAGAGAAAAAAAAAAAATGTAAACTGTGAAATGAACATAAATTTGTTACAATGGTATGATATATAATTGATGTGTACTAAATCCTATAATAAGTTTTACCGAAATCATGGCAAGCGAGTTAATCTTATGGAAATTGTGAAGGACTTTATTGTAAACTTCTCTTTATTAATTTTATTTATTTTTTCTGTTAAGAAAACTTGAAAGTAATAAAATTAGAGCTTGAAAAGGAGATAAAGAAACAAGTTAATGGAACACTCATCAATTTTGTTTTGCATTCCATAAAGCAAACGGTCTTACTCCCAAACTCCAGTCTGTCTGTTGATGACAGTGAACTGGACATGGCATTAGATTCAATTATTCAGATTGCTAAAAAAATTAGGATAAACACAGGAAAATCAGGATACCTGAATGAATAATGAAATAGTTATATATTGTTCATGACATCATGTAATAAAAATCAACAAAAAACTTTAAAAAGTACATCATAAAGAAGTCATTAGTGGAACTTGTTTTTGATATACTAACAAGACAAAGCAAGAATACCATGCAAATGTAACAATTCTTTACAAAATCAGATTGAGACATGTGACCTCATTAAGAATTGGATTTAGGGGATGCAGATGATAGCCATGCAAATGGAAGACGAGAATCATAGGGAATTGTAGAACATGGATATAAACAAACACATTATTTCTTGCAAAATTCACCATATTTACTGATTTAATAAGCCAAGTTTTTGCTCTACTTTGTTGCAGAACTGATTCTTGTATTTGTGGTCTTGTAATATATCACACAGTCAAAAAATAGCAAGAGGAAAAGAAAAAGGAAAAAAACATTCAAAAACAACTGAAAGTCATAAAAGAAGCAACCAATAGTAATGTCCTTGAAGAGGCTAAAAATTGAGAAATACTATGTTGGAAAAGGTCCACTAAAAACATTGCCAAGGTTGTGAAGGAAAATGCAGAAAAATAATGGATAAAATAAAACAGAAAGATCATATTTTCCCTTTGTTTACAAATTTGAGATACAAATATCAGCTTGAAGAGATAACGAGAACTGTGCATAGTGCCAAAATTATGGGTAAGCTCTTTGTAAAAGTGATACAGTTTTAGTTGACATTTCAACATAAAAATGTTCAATAATGACTTTGCCTAAAATCACAACAGGTAATGATTTGTTGTTTTTGAAGCTAGATTAAAATATTGTATGGTGAAAATGAGTATAGAAAATGAAATTAGATTTCAGAGTTCAGACAAAAATCTTGCCTTCCTCTAAGAAAGTTCAAATTTCAGGTCCACAATTTTTATGCTTGCTTTAGTGCACTATTTTGAATAGAGTTTACCACAAAGATTTATGCTAGACTAAATAATTCCAAAAAATCGTCAAGGTCAAGAAGAGAAGTATCCCTTCTTAAGCAATAGGGAATTGGTAAAATTTATACTAAAACAAGAAAGCTGTTGATTACTCTGGAAATATAACTTGAGGAGGGTACAAAGAGGAGTTTTAAGAAGAATAACTTTGAACGGAGTGTTGTCATAATATAAACAGTGCACAAAATCAAAACATGGCAAGTGACATATGACAACAATCTGCACAAATTGTGTCCTACTATCAACAATGTTGATAAGTAGCCAGAAATCAAAGCTAAACTAATAAGCTTTCCTGAAGCATTTCAAACTAAACAACTTATCATACAGGGATGTTTTGCTATGCGACCAAGCTATTTATCCTCTTATATAAAAGTTTTCTTTTGGAACAGTTGTCTATGTTTTGTATTTACATTTCCAATCACAATCAATGATCTATCATCAGTCATTCATAACATTTTTGTAACATGAATTTTATGATCTAAAACATGATACAAAAATTGTAGAATCTGAAACAGCCAATAAACAGGAAATAATAAACACAAAAATAGCAAACAAAGAACATAGAAAAACACATAATTCTTTAACACAAACACAACCTATTTTATTGTTCTGATACCAAACTCAAACTCCTAATCAAGATGCAGTGCCAGGATTCAATACTGAAGGCATTACCTCTTAAGAACTACAAAATTCGGTTGGTTAAAACATAAAAGTAAAAAAACTCGAGAGTATCCAAATAGAGGAGAGTCCATTAGATCCTTCTCATAAGATGAATGAATAGACATGTTAGACTTGTGATAAGTAGCCAGTTCAAAGGGGGGAACACAATGCAAAGCGAATGCCAATTACAAAAGCATCTATCAAAAAGATTTGGTAAGAAGCTAAAATCTATCCTCATATACAAGCATTGCCAGATCTGGCTGATTCAACAGCCAGCTTCAATCAACCAACAACCAGAAACATGGGCCTCAAAGTCTTTGATTTCATTTTTTATGCTCAGAGTGGATTTGCATCCATTTGCTAGCCTAATTGCTATTGTGTCGAGAATTTCTTAAGGCAAAAAAATAAAACCAAAAAAAAATTCAGGCGCAATAAGAAAAATACCAGGCATTGAGATTGAGATTGCTTGGCTAGCTTGCAAAGTGTAGTTTGAATTTTATAAGTTTTATATTTTGCAAAAATCCAGTCACAAAAATGAACAGACGTAGTAATTAATTATCTATCATTTCAAAGATTTATGTTTGTAATTTTAAAATTACCTTAGTCTATTCAAATGCCTTCCTCTACAATTCATTTCTTCCACCCATTGCACCAATTTCCAATCTACTTTCTTAACACAAATCACTTATAAACACTTAAAATGCATTCTAAATCAATAACCCTGGAACTACATACCAAACTACAGACAACATTGTGAAATCAGAGGTATGAGCAAAAAGCAGCTGAAAGAAGTCACAGTTATAAGGAGTAGTAGCTTATGGTCATGGTGAGGTAACACAGTAGAAAAGACCATGCAGAGAAAAGACCAAAGACAATTTGCAATTAGTAGAGGTAAAGTGGATAATATCACCAAAAGACAGCAAATTCAAAGCCAAAAGTGTGGAGGATGACACAAAACTTGACAACAAATGTCATGGATATGTGGATTTCACCGTTACAAAATTTATATCTAACAATATAAATATTTAGTTAATGCAACATTAAATTTATGCCCTTTTATTGGCATCGATTTTGAGTGAATTTTGGGCAGGTTTTCAGGTTACTGATTCTCTGCGAGGCTTGTGCGGATATGACATTCCTTAAGAATAATGAAAATAACATCATTTTGAGGCATAAATGCAGGCCAAGCAATACTTAGTCATGCTAGGGAAGAGTAGCTTTGAAAATTTTCGCATGGGCTTTATGATATGGATCACAAGTTTGAAAGATTCTCTATATATCATTTTCCCCTAAAAGTTCAGGAAAGTAATCACTGGTCTATATGCATCCTTTTTGTGGAAAAACCCTAGCCATACAAAAGGAAATGATTAAATACTGGGTGGAATACCCTGAGTGGAATACCCTGATTCCACATTTCCCAAATCCATTGGAGATGGAT
The DNA here is from genome assembly GCA_007258455.2 of Sequoia sempervirens. NCBI lineage: Eukaryota > Viridiplantae > Streptophyta > Pinopsida > Cupressales > Cupressaceae > Sequoia > Sequoia sempervirens. Next base: position 24,315 of record VDFB02176709.1, read on the forward strand.
AATGTTTCAGGTTTATAAAGACAAATGAATCCATCCAAATAACTAAGAGCTTGCACCACAAAGGCTGCTATCCCTGGGCAAAGAATTAGTCCCACATTGTCAAGATGAGCCTTTGCAGCATAACCAATGCTCCAGAATGAGGGTAGAGTACTTATTTGTAGGCT
>VDFB02176710.1:0-28461 GCA_007258455.2 Sequoia sempervirens
GATACTAGAACAATGTTGAAGATCCATTCTGCATAGTTGATTGATCTTATGAAGCCCACATCAAGGAGTTTTCTTAGTTCTTCCTTAACCAATAATGCACAATGGGGGTGCATCTTTCTAAGTTTTTGTTTCATAGGCTTAACCCCTGGTTTGATAGACAAGTGATGCATGATAAGATCAGGATCAAGACCTAGCATGTCCACATAAGACCAAGCAAAGTTGACTTGATTTGCTCTTAGAAATTCCATGAACTCTGGTATCTCTTTCTTTGTCATTGATGCAGCCAACTTTAAAATCCCTGGTTTTTCTAAAGTTTCAAGATAGACGGATTTTGTAGGCTCAATCAAGATAGGTGATCGCTCATGGTAGTACTTCAGAAGAGTGTCAAGATTCCCATCATCTGGTGCCTTAAAAAGGTTTTCACCATCCGATATGCTCTTTATTGTATCTTTTGTTTGATCTAACACTACCAGATTCTAATTTTCACTATTAGATCTTTCTTTTTTATTTTTACTTTTGCAGCTAGGAGACTTGACACGCTCCTGATTAAAGACTCTATGTCAAAAATCTCTAGTGGTACAATCATTTATGTCATCTATGGAAAGGAAGTTTATGATAGCTTCATCATTTGAGAACATGGGTATATCAATAGGTTTAGATGAATCCCAATCAATGAGATCAGGATGGATCAAAGATAGCGGGTCATTGGGTTGTGTGAAATTGCTATGGTTATGGTCATAACAGAGTTGACTATAGGATCTGAGGTATGAGGTGGATCAATGATGATACTGTTCTCATGATAATCTTGTTCATTTAAATCTGACTCAGTGTCACTAGAATCATAGTCACCTTGTAGTTCAAATTCTTGTGTTTGGGTCCCTGAACCTTGACCTTTGATTAGAGTTGGGGTATACTGGTGTATTACATCAACCTCTATGTCACTCCAAAACTCATCATTGTAAATTGTGTCCCATTCATATTCAGCAGAGTCTGTGTCAAAGTTATTATCCACAAAATTATGAATTGTTTCCAAACATGCTTCTCTTGAATCTGAACCTTCTTACAATGTGAAAATAGTGTCATGCAGTTGTTTGGATGTTCTTGCTTTTGAGTGAGCATCATAGCCTAATCCAGTTTTCTCTTTCACAGCAAGTCCTCGAAGGTGAATAGGCTCAACTACTCCTTTTCTTTTTCGAATAGGACCCTTATCATAGCCCATCTTTTGCATGATTGAATACCCTTTTCCATATTTGTATGTTGATAATTTGACATTAAGAACTGTTTCATCTTCATCTTTATAGAGCTAGTTTAGAATTTCTCTATCGTCAGGATCTTCCATGGGGAATTTTTCTTTGATGAATCATCCATTAAACTTTGTGCTTGGCTATGTTGGTGGTTGTGTCAATGTTGACGTTGCTGATATTTAATGTTGTGCGATGGAAGGTTGTCCATGTGACTAAGGGGATGTTGGTAAATTAGCAAGACAAAGAGAGTACTCCCTGACTCCATGGTCCTTGAATTTCAGTTTCCTATCAAAACTATTGGTTAATTGACTGATTTGTGTATCAATCTTGAGAGAAGTACTAGCACGAGCTTCTCGATTGTTAGGAACCAAAGTATCCTAACTAGCTTTGATGTTGGCACAATTTTGATTTTTTGAATTATCAGCTAGTATCGTGATTTCCTGTCCATCATAAGAAAACTCAAGGCAATGATGGTATGTAGATGGGACAACTTTCATTTCGTGGATCCAAGGATGACCCAACAAGATGTTGTATGCAAGATCACGGTCTAATACTTGATAGAAAATATTTTTGATAATAGGTCCCACTCTAATTGGTAGCATGATTAAACCTTTGGATGCTCTTTCCTCATCATCATAGGCTTTAATAGTAATCTTTCTTTTGGGATCAATGGAGTCCTCATAAAATCCTAAAGCCTAAACCAACTTCATGGTACATATGTTCAAACTAGCCCCTCCATCTATTAGAATGCGTCTGACATGAAACTTGTGGATAATGACTTCTAAGTATAATGATGAATTATGGGGATGAGTCATGGAAGCGTCATCTTTTTCAGAAAATGAGAGACATGTGGGTGAAGACAAGTTTCCTACCATGGCTTGAAATTGGTCCACATCCAAATCAGTGGATATAGTTGTTTCAACAAGGGCCTTTTTGAGAATTTCCTTATGTGCTGGGGAAATATTCAAGAGTTCTAAGATAGAAATCTGAGCAAGAGTTTTCTAAAGTTGGTTGACTAAGTCATATTGGTGTTGAGGTGGAGGCCTAGTGGATTTTGAAGAGGCACCTCTTAAGACAACTTTGGCTTGTGCCCTTCTTGTTGCGTTGACTTCTTTGTATTCCACCTTGTTGACCTTAATAACATTGACCCGCTCATCATCAATGTAGACATGATTGATTATCATATCATCAATATGATTCAAACTTTTTCTAGAAGACTCACCCTTTTGATAGTTGGGCAAAGGGTTGTGAAATGCTTGGTGGTCTTCATTTGATTGTTAATGTCCTTCTATTGTGATGGTGCCATTTTCGATTAAGTCTTGAATGGCATTCTTCAAGGCTTGACAATTATTTGTGTGATGGCCTTTGCACCGATGATAGTCACAATAGTATGCCTCATTCCATGATGGAGGCTTCACACTGGGTTCATAGTTTCATTGAGTTGGCAATGTAATGAAATTTTTAGCCATCAACTCTTTAAATGTAGATTCCATAGATTGACCCAGTGGAGTGAAATTTCTTCTACTAGAGAAGAATGAAAATCTTTGTGGATTTGTATTCCAGGTATTCCCTAAGGAGTTGTTATTGGTAGTGGTTCCTCGGTAACTATGATTGTTGGCACTCCCTTGATTGGGAGTAGAATGTTGATTCATATTGTTCCTCAGAGGAAGAGGATTGTTTCCTTGATTTGTTACCAAGTTGACATTGTTATAATTGTTATGGCGAGGAGCACCTGGAGTACTAAGAACAAATGGCTTAACTAAGACATTATTTGCATCAACAACACCATCATTTACCACATTCTTGTTGTGACTCCAAAATTTAGACTTGTCCTGATTGTTGTGATGATTGTATGAGATAGGATTTTCTTGGTCAAGTTTTATTATCCCTCTTTTGACCAAATCACCTTCAATGGTTATAGCATCTTCAATCAATTTCTCAAAAGAGGGAGGACAATGTAAGTTCAACCGATAGCTCATTTCTAAATTCAAGATGTTAATGAAGGTGACCATCTTTTCCTTTTCGAGAATAGGACATGGATACCTAGTGAACATTCTTCTCCATCTCTAAAGAAAAGTAATAAAAGGTTCGCTAGGTTTTTGTGCAACTTTGCAAAGATCTATCATAGTGATTTGGTGCTGGATGTTGTGGGCATGTTGTGATATAAATAGATTGATTAATTCTTCAAATGTCTTGATAGGAGGCATTATTTTTTATAGCCATTCCATAGAGTGACCTCCAAGACTCCTAGGAAAAAAACACATCAAGTAAGTGTCCTCATGAGCGAAATCTAAAGTCATGTTTTGGAAGTCTCTAACATGATCGATTGGATCTGATTTACCATTATAGCGATCAAATTTTGGCATTTCACAATGTTTGGGAAATGCAATCATGTTGAGACTTCGAATGAAAGGATAAGGGAAAATGTCCTCAAGAGTATATTTCTTTGTTGTGGTTCCCCCTTGTAACTCTTTAATTTGTCCTTGAAGTGCCTTAATTTGTTGAGTCAAAGTACTAAGATTAGATAGGAGTGTTTCTTCAGATTTTTTCTTCAAATTCTCAATATCAAAGTCATGAGGCAATCTTGCTCCTTGGTCAGCTAGATAGAGGAAATATTTTTCTTTATTGCGCTGCAAGATCTTTTCTATGGATTTGTAAAATTTGTGATTTTGCTCAGCCTCTCTAAGGCGGAATTCATCCTCTTGTTCATCATCACTATCTACAAGAGTTTTTTTCATGACTTTATACTTGTGGAATGGATTTTCTTCTTTGTTATCCATTTCATTGTTGAAAAGTGGATTATGACTTATACTGTAAAGAGGATTATTGCTTTCACCTTCCTCTTGAGTGTTTTGGGTATGACCTTCTTGTTGGATTTCATCCTTTGATTTATTGTATTGAGATCTTGTAAAGATAGGCATGTGGTTTTGAAGAGTTCTTCTAAATTTAGATCATAGTTCTGATAAGTGTGACAATGATGATATCTTGATCTGATAAGATGGGAATCCTATGATATGATCAAATATGTTCCTAATTTTTTTTATTATGGATTTTGATGGTGAAGGATGTCAGAATCCTATTGAGGAAGTTGAATCAATAAATCAAAAATTTCTTTGAAAGGTGCACTCTTAAGATTTGATCTTTGTTTTCAAAGAAAGGTTTTAAAATCACTGAAGGATTTCACTGGGATGTGAAGGATATTCAATAGAAGGTTGTGGTATATTATCAAACTCAAGAGGTTGATTAAGATTATTCCATTGAGATAGAGCTAATCTCTTATAATAAGCTTGAGAATCCAAAGGATCTACAACGTATTCATCAGTGAATCCCTTAACAAAGTCTTGGTATCTATGAAAAAATCCATGGTAATGAAGTAAGATGTGTCAACTTTTGTACAATTTTTTTCTCTTTTGCAATGTTTCTTGGGATTTTTGATCCTATTGGAAACTAACTTCTTGAAATTTTTTGTTGATTTCCACTCTCTAAGCATGGGAGAGATATTAGAATGTTACTGGAACAAAGATGTCAGAAAGTCAAGTTTGTGAAAAGATTTAAAAAAAAAAATCAAACTATTTTTTTTTGAATGATTTCAGTTGCTATTTTTCATGTTCATTTCGGATGATCTTTTATCTAAATTAATGTAAATGAAAGCACAAAAAACAATTTGAATTAAATGGATTGTAACCAAACATAGATAAAGCAAGCACATCCTATGGTAAAGCTAGGACAATATCTGCTAGATTCCATGTAGGTTTCCCCAACCACATATCGGTAGCATGTGAATTCAGAAGCTTGTCTACACGGGCTCCCCCTTATAGTGCACTCTCTTCTCAGGCCAACCAAGCTTCCAACCCCCATGAAACTCCCATGGCAGATTGATCACCTCTACTACAAATTGAAAAAGTGTGGATGCCTTCACATCGACTGGTGTTGCGCTAGCAAATAGAAGGTTTTTAGTTTACTACACAATGGTGTTTAATTCAGGACCCTCGTTCGAGTGGCCATACATGGGGCAAGAGATTAGTCACCAATTAGGTGGCACTCCAGCCTGAAGAGGTTAAGCTCAATAGGGTTTATGGGAGTACTACTCTGTCTATATGACACATCCGCACTCATAATCTTACGTTTTCCCTTAAAATTCACATTTGTATACCAGTCAGGGGTAGCTTGGCTTTTGCTCCATTACTGGTTTGAGTCACATTGAGGTGATGAAATCCCTAGGTAGGACTAATTTCTAAAGGCAATAATCATTTCTCTTACACCCAGGATCACATTTCTACGCAAGGGGAGAGGATACTTTGGTTATTGCATCAGGGTTACATAGGGATAAAGTGGATCTGGCTTTCTAATCACCTAGTTTGCATAGGGTGAGAGCATAGTCACCTACCACTTTCAAGCACAATCAAGTAGAGTAAACAAATTCATTTTAATTTACCAAATCACAATGATTTAAGCTAAGTGAAGATATTGCTTCACAATGGACATGGGGTTCATTTTAACTACATGATCAAAGTGTGGTGACTATCCTAGATTGATTCATTTTAAACTAGAAAAGATTATGTCTGTGAAATGTGTCTGACTCAGAATCCTATTTTTGTGTTACAATCTAGATGCGCTGAAACAGACAGTATATGCACCATAAGAAACAGTATATGCACTGAAAAAGATAGTATATGTGCCAAAATAGATTCCAAATGCACCAAAACAGACAGTATATGTGCCGAAACAGATTCCAAATATGCAGAAATAGACCTTAAATGCACTACACAAAATGCTAAATGCACTAAAACAATCCTTAGATGCACTACTTTGATTAAATGCAGATTTAAATCTATGAATAATGCAACATTAATGCTCTAAAATTAACTTAAATGTGCTAACTTAACTCCTATATGCCCTAAAAAATTTCTTAAATGTGCTACTTTAGGTAAGTACAGAATTAAGTCTAGATGTAATGAGATTATATGCACTACTCTATCTCTCGTATGTGCTAAATTAACTCTCAGAAGCGCCAAAATAGTCCCCAGATGCACTGGAATATCTACAAAAAAATAGAAACATTAAATTCCTAGATGCGCTACAGAAAGTGTTGAATGCACTAAAACACCAAATTTTTCTAAAAGCCGAACCCTGAAACGTGAAAACCTGTTAGAACACTCTACAAAAAAATGTCAAAATCGGGGCATAGGCCCCATAGTGGGTGCCATTTTATGTGTGTATGAAAATATTCCTATCATAATGAATTCAAAACAAATTCAATAAAACTTTATATCAAAGAAACTTAAAGAAAGATAAACAAACTCTTTATGGCAGCTTCTTCAAAGTTGTTTTATTGTTCCCTATCTCCAATGTTTCATTGATTCAAGTTGCTCTCAGATTTTGTATGCCAAGCTCAACAAAATGGACTACTAGAGAATGAGATTTAGATTAAAATGCATGCTATACTTAGATGCAAGAATATGCTATGCTATGATAAGATTACTGCTAAGATATGATTATTGCTAGAATGCTAAAGATGCAAGTGCATAAGCCTAATGGTTTATGAATGTGTGTTTGTGTAACCAATGCTTGGATTCACACCTGTATTTATAGAGTTTTTTGAGGGTTTTGATTGGCTGAGTTGATAAACGACTATGATAATTCCTGATAGATTGAACGGTTGAAGATGGATGAGACTGGAGAGAAAAATAGAAGAAAATGAATAAAGTAGGATTTTTCTATTTTCATGGAAGAGATAAGATGAGATGATAAAAAATCATCTTTTTTAGAAGATAATGGAAAGATACTGAGAAGATAAATAATGAATTATCAAATTTAATTATTTATTTATGAGTGCATGTTGATTTTTCTTAATTAAATAAATATTTAATTAAGATTTTGAGGAAATCAGAAGATTTCATAATTAAATGAAATATCTAATTATGATTTGAAGAAAGCAGAAGATCTTTAATTAAATAAAATATTTAATTAAATTTGAAGAAATGACATGTGTTATGAAATTAATTAAATAAGATATTTAATTAATTAGAAGAAAGTTTTAAATAGAAGAAAATAAATATTTAAATTTAATTAAAATGAAAGATTTAATTAAATTCAAAAAGATAATAATTAACTTAAATAAATAAAATGTATTTATTTAATTAATCAAGTAGATATGTGAAATAATCAAATAAAATAAATTTATTCGATTAAAGTGGGAGAATAAAATGAATGAACAATATAATTAAATTGATTAAATTTAATTACATGTAGAAGACTTTAGAGAAATTAATTAAATAATAAATATTTAATTAAATGTCAAGATTAATTAGACATGACCAATTTTATACACATACAGTTATAGTTATTGTTGCGAGGAGCACTTGGAGCACTAAGAACAAATGACTTAGTCAATACATGATTTTCATCTACAACACCATCATTCACCACATTTTTTTTGCGAGTCCAAAACTTATATTTTTCATTGTGGTGATTTGACGAGCTAGGATTGTCCTTATTAAGCTTTATTATCCCTCTCTTGACAAAGGAACTTTCAATGGTGATGGCATTTTCAATTAATTTTTGAAAAGAGGGAGGATAATGAAGTTTAAGATGATAACTCATCTCTTGATCTAAGTTGTTTATGAAAGTGGTGATCTTTTCCTTTTCAAGAACATGGTGTGGATATCTAGTGAACAATCTTCTCCATCTCTGAATAAATGTAATAAATGGCTCACCAGGTTTTTGTTTAGCCTTGTAGAGATCAATCATGGTTATTTGATGTTGTATGTTGTAGGAATATTGTGATATGAATTCGTTGATTAATTCCTCAAATGACTTGATAGGTGGTGTGATTTTTGATAGCCATTCCATATATTGGCCTCTAAGACCCCTACGAAATAAACGCATTAAGTATGTGTCTTCATGAACAAACTCTAAAGTCATATTTCAGAAGTCCCTAATATGATCAATTGGATTTGATTTCCCATTGTAACGATCAAACTTTGGAATTTCACAATGTTTGGGAAACGGGATCAAGTTGAGATGTCGATCAAAAGGATAAGGAAAAATGCCATCAAGAGAATATGTATTTGTTGTGGTTCCCCCTGTAGGTTTTTAATTTTCCCTTGAAGTGCCTTAACCTATTGAGACAAGGCACTAATATTAGACAAGGGTGTTTCATCAAGACTTTTCTTTAAGTTCTCAATATCAAAATCATGAGGAAATTTAGTGCCTTTGTCAGCCAAATATAGGAAATATTTCTCTTTGTTGCACTCTAAGATCTTTTATAAGGCTTTGTGAAATTTAGGATCTTGTTTAGTCTCTCTAAGACATTCTTCATCTCATTCATCATCACTATCTATAGGAGTTTTGCTCACATCCTTGTATTTTTGGAATGGATTTTCTTCTCTTTCACCCATGTTATCATTAAAAAGGGGATTTTGAGTCACACTATAAAGAGGACTACTAATCTCACCTCCTTCTTGAGTTCTTTGGATATGATCCTCTAGTTGAATATCCTCTTTTAGCTTATTGTATTGAGATCTTGTAAAAATAGGCATATGATTTTGAAATGTTCTTCTAGACTTAGATCACAATTTGATAAGTGCAAAAATGATGATGTTTTGATCTGATAAGATGAAAATCTTATGATATAATCAAGAGATGTTCCTAATTATTGATTGTGGCTTCCAATGATAAAGGATATTAGAATCCTATTGGGGAAGTTGAATTAATAATCAAAAATTTTCTTGAAAGGTGCACTTTTAAAATTTGATCCTTGTTTTCAAAGAATGATAACTATATCAAATAGCCTAATTAAACTCATTGAAGGATTTGATTGGGATGTGTTGGATATTCAATAGAAGGTTGTGGTAGATAATTGAACTCAAGGGGATGATTGTGATTGTGTCATTGAGATAGATCTCTTCTCTGAAAATAGGCTCATTAATATAAAGGCTCTACAGTGTATTCGTTAGTAAATTCACTAGAAAATTCTTGGTATCTATGGAGAAACTTACAGTAATGGAGCAAGATGTTTCGATTTTATACAAAAACTTCCTTCATTGCAAGGTTTTCTTGTAACCTAAATGTTTCTTAGGTTTCTTGATCCTATTGGTAATTGATTTCTTGAAAAATTTGGTTGATTTCCACTCTCTAAGCATGGGATAAATGTCAAGATGCTATTGGACCGAAGATGTTATAAACTCAAATCTGTCAAAAAGTAATGATTCTAGAAAGTGATAGATGCACTACTCTATATCCTGTATGCACTACAAAAATAGGGATATGCACCAGGGAAATAGTTAAATGCATTATAGCAAACCTCAAATGCACTACTCTATGTCCTATATGCACTACATAAAAATGCTTTGGACAGTGACAAAAACTGTTTGTAGAATATTCAATCTATGTGCTAAAACATGCTCTAAAAGTGTTGAACTAGCCAGTGAATGCGCTAGAATAGACCTTATAAGCACTACTCTGTGTCCTATTTGCGCTAAAATATTTTTCCAAAGTGGTTTTTTTCAAACAATTTTGAACAGTTTTCAACTGAATTTTTGTATGTTCATTTTGGATGATCCTTTGTCTGAATTAATGTGATTGAAGACACAAGAACACTCTGAAAACAATTGTTTTTAAGCCATTTACTAAACATCAAGTGTATGTTCAAAAATGTTTTTCAAAAAGTGTTTTCAAAAGTTTTGTACATAACAGATAATTCAGGCAGACTCACTCTTAGTACTCAAGTAGGTCATCCTAATAATCAACAACCCACATCTTAGAACTGCGTTGACTCACACAACCGTGTCACCCTTGAAGGGGCACCCATGTTTTTGTCTTTTCTAGGCATGTACTTATAGTGACGGAAGTGGATACCGGATCCCTTGAGCAAATGGTCCTTGGTAGTTATATAGTGAGTGTCTTGGGGGTAGATTCTTCCCTCCCCTTGCATTGTGATTATCAAGATGTTTGAAAAATGGTTTCAGCTGGCTACTACACTAGTTCTTAGTAAGGGTTTCCATTTGGTGCAGCAATAATAAGCTCCCTCAAGAGACCTCCCAACCTTTAGAATAAATGCTTTGGGGATGGTTATCTTGCACACTACCCAAAAAAGTGGGTTTCCCTAGATTTGCTTTAAATTTTATAGTGGGGTGGAATAGCCTGGCTTTGGCTTGAACCCACTTGGGTCATTCCTCTTGGATGAGTACTTTTTCCTATAAGAGAAGACCCTCTAAAGGATGTAAAATTGCATGGAATTGAAAAGGGAAGTCTGGTATTCTAATCACCCAGTTAAGTGGAGTGCATAGACCTATTGCCACAGACAAAGCAATCAAAGTTCTTTTTAGAGCTCAAATGAAAATGATTTAATCTATGTGAAGATGTTGCTTCACAACAAGCATGGGGTTCATTTTAACTGCAAAAATCATTGTGTGGTGACTATCATAGATTGCTTCAATTTTAATCCATGTCTACCCTAGGGTTGCTTCTTTTTAACTAGATGTGACTATCCTAGGGTTGCTTCTTTTTAACTAGAAAAAGCTCTATCTATGGAATGCATCAAACTTAGAACTTTGTTTAGTTACAACCTGTAAGCGCTAAAAGAAACAACAAAGGTGCTAAAACAAACAATAAAAGCACTACAAAAATCCTTAAATGCGCTACAATAAGTATCAAATGCACTAAAAGAAAATGCAAAGAAATTTTCTATTACAAAATTTTAATAAAGTAGACCGATTGTATGTGCCATTCTATTCCCTATAAGTGTTGTTCTATTCCCCATATGCATCGAAACAGTTCCTGGATGCACTATAAAATCTATAAAAGCATTGTTAAAAATATTGTATGCGCTAATGTGAATTTTTTTGAAAATATAAATTCCAGAACGTGAAATCCTGTCATAAAACCTACAAGTAAATGTCAAAAATGGGGCAAGGCCCCACAGTGGGCACCAGAAATGTGATCAATTTTAGGTGTATCAAATGTATATCAAAAAAAAAAAAAACACACCGATAAGAAACTATATCAAAAATAGAAAATCAAATACAAAGGAATGCAAACTCTGTATTTCATCATTGATGTTGTCCTATCGTCCTCTATCTCCATTGTTTTTGTCGATTCCAAATTTGCTCTCAGATCTTGGGCTAGGCTGAATAAACAGTCTTCCTAGAGAATGAGATTGAATATGAATGCATGCAAATGCTATGCTAAGATTAATGTGCTATGATTATTGAAATGAAAAATTATGAAATTGCGAAAGCTAAAGATGATAATGCTAAAATGCTAGAATGCTAGAATGCAAGTAATCTCTAATTGAACCGATGCTTGGATTTGTAGGGATATTTATAGAGTTTTTGAAAGATTTTGATTGGCTGATGTGATCAATGATTGTGAAAATTCCTGGCAGATCGAACGGTCGAAGATAGATAAGACTAGAGAGAAAAATAGAAGAAAATAGAAAACAAAATTTATTTCCTTTTTTGAAGAAGAGATAAGATGAGATGATAAAGATGAATTGTAAAAAATAATCTTTTTATAAGATTTTGGAAAGATTTTGAAGATAAATAATGAATTATTAAATTCAATTATTTATTGACGGGTGATATGGAGATTTTTTCTTAAAATAGAATATTTACTCAAGATTTGAAGAATAATGGAGGATTTCATAATTAAATAAAATATTTAATTGTGATTTGAAAAGATATGAAAGATATTTAATTAAATAAAGATATTTAATTAAATTGTTTTAAGAAATGACATGTGGATAAAATTAATTAAATAAAATATTTAATTAATTAGAAGAAGGATTTTGAAAAGAAATATTTAAATTTGATTAAATCAAAAGACTTAATTAAATTCAAAAAGTGATAATTAATTAAAATAAATAAAGTGTATTCATTTAATTAATCAAGTAGACATATGAATGTGAAATAACTAAATAAAGTGAATTTATTTAATTAAGGTGGAAGAATAAAGTGAATGAACAATATAATTAAATTAATTAAATTTAATCATATGTAGAGGACTTTAGAGAAATTAATTAAATAGTAAATATTTAATTAAATTCCAGGATTAGACATGACCAATTTTATGCATATACAAAAATATAAATAGCATGCTCAGTATACCTAGTCCCTTGGTTGCCAAGTAGGGTCAAGGTGAGGAGTGATGTTAGGACCTGCGTTGTTGGTACCGACAGTTGCTCCTGGTGCTACTAGAGTTGTCGCTACTATGATGGTAGGTGCTACTGGGGGTGTCGATGAGACATGGGTAGTTGATGGAGGAGATGACCTCCTCTGCCACTACCTTGGCCTCAGTGACGCTGTTGGTCGCTTCTCCTCCTCTTGTGGCCTCTCCTCCTCCTTTCCTTGCTCTCACCTGCCTCCTTGGCCTCTCCTCTTGTCTTGCAGTGCCTGTGCTAGCATGTCCCCCTGTGGGCTGGGTCCTCTCTGAGGGTGTCCTCTGTGAACATTGGACGAGGATGGTGCTTGTCCCACAATGCTCAAAAATATGTAGCTACGTCAATGTTATCTGCCACAACTATTGGTGGTAGATCTTAGTCAGGCTCATCATCATTTGATAGAACAATGTTTGTGATAGAGGGGTAGGCAATATCCCTCGGTCTCATAACACTCCTCACCACCCATGTATATGTGGGGACTGTATCAATGGGTAAAATTTTAGGTTAGATTGGTAATGAATAGATCGATAATGTAAACCCAAAGAAGTTATGAAGCACAAAAAAAGAAAATAATAATGAAACGATTATACCAAATATTCATGAAGCTTCCATGAATCACCTCCATAACACATCCTAGCTTGCAGCGTATGATTGATGCCCTCAAATCGAGTGTGTGAGCAATTTGACTATGCCATTGTCCTATGCAAGTTTTGAAGGATTTAAGTAAAATTATGCCTATGACAATAATAAATGACTATGAATAATAAATAATTATGATGCCTATAATAATGAAGTGGTCCCAAAATTATGAATAAAATTGACATTTTATAGAAAACACAATTTTGAATGGATGGACGAGATTGAATTTTGACATAAACCTAAAATCAGAGGACAAGATTAAATCTGACCATCCCTAATTAGGGTTAGGGAAAAATCCCGAAATGAGTGATCAAGATGTCATATGAGAAAATCAGATCAGTGGTGGAGAAAAGATGAGATACTTAATTTTGAAAATAAAGATTTTCAAAATTGAGAAGATAAAGATAGCCTGCTTTGTGAGATTTGAAAAATCAAATAAAAGATGGACTTAAAAGAAAATTTGATAAAATCAAGAATCTGTTTGCTTTATTTGATTTTTTGGAAAAAAGCTACCAATTTGAATTAAATCAACTCAAAATATGGATTTTGTGAGACAATAAATAATCTTTTTTAGATTATTTACCAATGAAGTGATAGTTAATAAAATGAAATCATTTTAAATAATAAACTGATTTAAAATGATGGAAATGTTAAATTGAGTAATTAAATAATTAAAGATAATTATTTAATTTTAGAGGATTATGACTGATAATTAAATAAATTCATGGATTCATTTAATTATGGAAATTAGTGACATATTGAATAAATAAATAAAATTTATTTATTTAATAATCAGGAAGAATAAATGGATAAAGGTGATTAAACAAATTAACAAATTTGTTTAATTAAAGGAAGACTTTAGAAAATTAAAGACGTATTGAATAAATAAATAAAATTTATTTATTTAATAATCATGAAGAATAAAAGGACATGAATTAATTAAATAATAATGAATTATTTAATTAATAGTCGAATGTGGACCAAAGACATAATTAAATGTCATAATTATGCTAGGATGAAAGTGGTAAAAATAGAGCTTGCAGGCCTAGGTCATTTTTTATATCTCTATAGGGACTTCAAGAGGGATAGTTTGTACATAGTCATGTTGTCGCATGACCCAACTCCAGTAATAAGGCATGATAATGTGATTGCAATGACCTAGGAGAAAACAGTCCTGCTGAAGGTTCCTAAGGTACTTGCTATCATCCACACACTGATCAAAATGGTAGGGTCTTTATCTCACCCAATCAAACTGATGGGTATCATATTGTAAGCACCAAAACTATAGGTCACCATGCCTCCACTTCCCTGTCACCTCATACCAATGGGGCATGGGTATAGTGTATGGTAGTGTCTGTGGGAACCTGACTAGCCTCATGCACATGATATGGGAAAAAGACCACACCTACAACAGTGTGCATGCTGTAAGGTTGTGGTACTCATAGTGAACTTACCACCCCAACTCCTAGTATAGGTTCCCCAACATGTTGTGCCCCTAGGAAAAGACTGTCTTGTGCTTGAACATATCACGTACGGTATGGACGAGACCCCTATGCAAGTGAGATCCTCGACCATCTATGGTGACCTAGAAAGCCATAGTTACAACCATCATGCGATGTAGCAAGGGTGTGGTGGTTCGTTCCTAATTGTACCACTGTGTATAAATGTTCCCTATGTTGTCATCTCCATCGGTCCACCTTGAGTAGTAGAGAACACCCTCCACTCACTCTCGTGTTGATCAGGCATTGTTTATCACCATCCATTGTCCATGGATGGAGATTTTGAGAATCTAATAAAAATCCTCTAATGTGTTAGTCATCTCTCTAGTAGGAAACTAGAAAGATGATGTGGTGGAATCCCACCACTCCAAGGTTGTTAGCATCTACTCATGATATCACATCTCTGGCATAGTGAATACATACTAGAGACCAACCTACTCTAGATTAGTGATCTCTTCCTCACTGAGGTGATCCCTCTACTAGTGAAATAATTGATATGGTTGCCCACCTAGATGCTCTTGAATCTTAGGATAGTCCTGCAAGAAGTGAAATTTTTTTAAGTCAGAACATGGGATTTTGAAAAAAATCCTAACAACAAAATTTACTGTAGACTTTTGCGCACCACACAAATGTCTGCACGCTGCGCATGTCTCCTATTCTGCCATTGAAGCCTCGAGGATGCCAACACATATTTCAAACACCAACATGAAAAGGGGGACAATAGCATAAGAACAAGATGCCAACATGTATTTCAGATGCCGACATGGAAAAATGATGCATGCATAGCTCGACAGGGATAAATCAACTAAAAACATGCTAAAATGTGCTATACATGAGGTTTTGAGACCTACCTAGTCCACCTTGTGGCCCTTGGAAATATCATCCCCAATTTCTCTAGCCTCAATGCCTCATACTCCCTCCTACTTAGCATTTTCCTAACTTTTCTCTCAAAAAATTCAACAATTTCCTCATACTGAATATTTAAAATGACCCTTATGGGGGCCCACCTTGGTATATATAAGCCCCTCGGGGCCCATTTTTCTTGGAGTTTGTGACTCCCTAGTTTCTCCTAAATATACCCCACCTAGCTAGGGGAAAATTCAAGAGGGGGCATATAGTCACCTCTTTACCATATTTTTCTTCTGAATCATCAAATTTTTCTTGATCATTCTTCTCGATGTTGTCACTTCTAATTTTTCAAACTAACTTGAATTTGAGTTTTGTTTATTATAATTTCATGCAACTTTTCACAACTAGTCTTGCACTAATTGTCAAGCTTAGTTGTTGGGGAGCACCTTCAGTATCGACTAGCTTGACCTTGGTGACCTCTATGGAACCTTTTCTTGGCACAAAAATCTGTAAAATTTCAAATTTGGTTAAATTTATCTTCTCTACTTTAGTATGGCTGATTTTAAAAAAAAATTAAGCCCACTAAAGTGGGGGAAAAATGTAGTCACAAAATTGTACCTAGGGGTAATTCCACATTTTAGCACGTTTCCTAGCATTAATGATTCCTAAACACATTAATGGAAAAAATACCATGGGTCAAAATTTCACAATTCTAGTTCCAAGTGGACCAATGGTGAAGTGAAAATAGCTTAATGACACATTTCCTAAAAATTGATGACTTAGACACCTACGCAGTGCACTAGCGTCCTAGTGCTTTTCCGAGTTTGAAATGATGAATCTTGAATCTTGATTCTTGACATGTGTTCTAGCAGTTGGATTTTGGTTGTAACGGATATTTTTTACCCTTGCATGTAACAAAACCCCTGATTTTCTCTCATTTTGGGGGTTTCATTCATTTATTCAAGCTCTCTTTAACTTCATTCTCATATTTCTTTCATTCTTAACAAGCAATACTTCTACAAGAAAAAATCTGACAGATTGAGGTCCCTCCACAACTACAGCTCTCGAGAAAGCATTCAATAGTGTGTTCATGTGTTCTAGAGAGGGCCAAGGCCCATGGGTAATTCTCTCTCTCACTCTTTGTCTATTTATAGCTCTTGTTCATTTACTACTTGGTGGTGCAGGGTCTACTCCTAAATCGGGTTTTCCTTTCACCACCCCGTTTGTCCACTTTGGTTACACTCTCTTTCTAGATGGCTATCTGTGGAGGAGGGAACACCAAAATGGGGGTTTGAATGTGACAGGACCCTATAGAGCCCCAACATTTTCCCCCCATTCTTCTATGTGTAGGTTGCAAAGTGGAGCTTGGAGTGAAGACTTGAATGTTTGATAGAGGGTAAGATTTCTCCAAGTTCTCCTTGTGATTTTCTCATAATTTCTATTCTCTATTTTATTTTTATGTTTAGTAGACCTCAAATCTAAGTTAGGAAGTGAAACTTTGTTCCATCCACCTAAGTTCCTGAGATTTTTGTTTCTCAGGATGCTAGTGTGCCACATTGGCGTCTTGAATCCATGTTGCTATCCTTTGGTTGAGAGCTCCTCTATCAAAGGAAGAAATTTGTAAGTTTCACTCTTTTAGGATTTACAAAATTTTTCTTTGAAAGTTAGATTGTATACATTTTCTTTGCAATTTCTTCATTCAGTTTATGTTGAGGTGGATAAGGGAAGTTCGTTCCTTGGGAATCTCTTGGGAATGAAGAGACTCGTGTGTAGCAAATCCCTCTTATCTCACAGATATAGATGGGGAAAACTCTTTTGGGTGAAAATCCCCACTCCAAAAGAAAAGTACTTCTATATTATATCAAATAAGGATTACAATGCAACTCAAATAAAAAAATTTCTCAATAAGCATTTTGAAACAAACACCTATTTTGGAGTCAATTCGGTAGCACTTCATTACCTGCAAATACACTATATATTATACAATACAAGGCATATAAAAAATAGAGAAAAACAAGCTATGAGAAGCATCTAGAAGAGGATGGGCATCCAAGTCCACATGGCACAATCTCCCATGCCATGCATAGGATTTGGACACACGTACAATATTCTTTTACAACTCTTACAACCGTCATAAGATTTGATTCTTCCTTCTCAAGCTTAGGAACCCAAAATATACTAATAATAGCCTATGATAGATGCCTTACAATGATCATAGAATCTATCATAAAATATGCCATACTTACAACACTTATAATTGTAAGAGAATCCATCATAAATGACCAAGAATATTTGATTCTCTTACACCTTGTCATAACCCAACTTGGGTGCCAACTTTCTCCATACACAAATATGCCTTATAACATGTCATAGAATTTTTCATAAGTCCAAGATTCTAAAGTGGGATGCCTACCTCCAGTTGGGATGATGATGTGTCATTCAATCACCTCCAATAGGGATACCACCTAGCCAGTGGGTCCCAATTTATGAAATGACATTGTAGAAATTAAATATTACAAATAAATACAATAATACATTAAAATAAATCATGTTAGGACTCTAAAGCTGAGAAACCTTAATCCCAACATTCTCCCACTTGTTAAATACCTACTACTTAGGTCGTACAAAATCATCTACTTAGGGCCCCAAGTCCCATGTAATCAGAACACCATCTAAACTTCTTTGTGCTCACTATTTTTGTCAGTGCATCTACAAAATTCATAAAATTGTCAACCTTCTCTAAATTCACCTTTCCATATTCTACCATATCATGAACAAAATGAAGTTGTACATCAATATGCTTTTTTCTAGCATGGAAGGTAGGATTCTTTCCTAAGAAAATGACAATCTAACTGTTGCAATAGATAGTAATCTATCCTACATCAAAACCAATATTAGAACATAATCTCTTAAGCCAAATGGCTTCCTTACAAGCATGAGTGGCTGCCATGTACTCTAATTTAATCATGGATAAAACAACTACAACCTGTCACTTACTCATCCAACTAATAGCACCACCAAACATATTATAAAAACATAACCACTAGTGGATCTTCTACTATCAATGTCGCCTACCCAATCTAAATCCACATACAGATGAATAATCACAAAATGTTGAGATCCAATAGGATAACCATGGAAGCACAAGGCATACTTGGAAGTACCCTATAAGTATTTAAACACTCTCTTAACTACATTTCAATGTACCCGTACATGATTAGCCATAAACTGACTAAGGACTCCCACTTCTTGGGAAATGTTTGGCATCATATAGACCATAACATACATTAAATTTCCAACAAGACTCACATAAGATAGTGTGGTCATGTCCTCCATCTTTGTAGGAGATTTTGGACAATATTTCATAGACAGCTCCATCCCCTACATCACTGGAACAACTAATTATTTGTAATCTGCCATGTTGATCTCTCCAATACTGAGTTCACATACTTGCTCTAGCTTAACCAAACCTTTAAATTTGTATATTTTTCTCTCCTAATCTCCATCCCCAAAGTATACTGGTACAGGAGCATCCAAGCTCTTCAAGGAACACTTCAAGAGACATGAGGATGCAGGGGTCATGAAGACCTATCAAGGAACTCAGAGCATCAATTATAACATCCTAAAGCCTATAATGGCTTTTTAAATGGTTAAAAACATTAAAGGAGTCAAATGTCCTAAGGGTCTTGATAAGGACCATAGGACCAAAATGCATTGTAATTGGACAAATAATGTCCTAAGAGTCTAGATAGGTTTTCAGTGTGTTAATTAGGTTCATTAGGGTTGAATAGTAAAATTAAATAAGTTTTAGAAGGTTTTAGTCATAGGAGTTAACAAATTTCAAGTTGGAATATTCAGATTTTTGAAATCCAACTTTGGCGGGAAAGTGTGTTTTTGATGTTTTAGCAACTTTAATGTAATAAAACCAATGTAAAACAGTTTGGGAAGTTGGGGAATGGGTTTATAACCCAAAAATAATCATTTTTATGGAGGTTGGGCATTTGGAGAGGAGACTGTACGGACTGCTACAGAAAATAGTGAAAAAAACATAGTTTTCTTGCATTTTCTTGAGTCTTTTTGATGATCTATTGATTCCTTTTGAATTTCTAATCAATTGGATGGCTTAAGAACCTGTATTTACTTCCAATTAACATTTTGAATGATCTGATAGATGTTAGGAATCAGTTTTTATAGCATATTGCTGACTGTCCTCAGGAACAACACAAAATTTTCACTAGTTTTGGTGATTTTCATGGATGATTGATCCATTTCAAGGTATAATGCTGTTATAACCTATGAAATGGATCATTCCTAACATGTAACATACATATTTTACAAACTAATGTGTAGGGAAGAAGAATATTGGGGTGTACACCAAGATTTCACAATGCAAAGTGCTTGAAGATGGAGGCTAGAGTATAGCACCAGAAGATCTGCCTCAATGAGGGGCATGTTTTCAAGTTGGGATAGACTAAATATGTTGTCCTAATGGTTTAGAGTCAATGAGAAAGTTTTGGAAGTGATTGGAAAGTTAGTTTTCAAGAAGCCCTATTTTTTGAGGCAAGTTAAGGAGGGTTTTGTGTTTGAGCATGTTAGATGTGTCATAGAGGCCTAAAAACTTGGAATCCTTGGTTTTGAGTCATTTTAAGGGACTATTGAAAGTTTCATGGTCAGGGGTTGAGTTTAAAGGGGGATTTCTTTGGAAAAGTGGGCTAATTAGGCCTAGCTTTTAAGGAGACAACATATTTTGGAAGGGTTTGTCTGAAGCAAGTGATATCAAGGTTTGGATATGTTGTTTGTCATCAAAAACCACACTTTAAATAGTCATTAGATTGGAGTTTCCTTTGGAAAGTTTGAGTGTAAAGTCAAAAATCCTTCGCTAGAGGCCTAGTTGGGCTAGTAGCCTAGTTAAGGTGAAAAATTGGTTTTGTGTCTAAGTCAAAGGGTTGGGCTTTGAAATCATTCAAAACAAGTTTTTTTGGGTCTCTTAAGAGTGTTCCTAGGGTTTGGGTCCATAAGAAAG
Source organism: Sequoia sempervirens (assembly GCA_007258455.2). Lineage (NCBI taxonomy): Eukaryota > Viridiplantae > Streptophyta > Pinopsida > Cupressales > Cupressaceae > Sequoia > Sequoia sempervirens. The sequence continues at coordinate 20,416 of VDFB02176710.1, forward strand.
GAAAATAAGTCATGAATGCAAAGTTGAGGCCTTATCTCCATGTTGGTGCCTAGTTGAAAGGTTGAGAGTGAAACATTGTTAGTCTTGTAACTTGGTGTTTCTTTCAAAGTCCTTGACCCTCTGCATCATATACCTAGCTGCACCTAGACTTTTCATCTCAAACTATGTTGACAATTGAGACTTCAAATCTAAAATCATACTTTTACCATTCCCAATAAATAACATATCATCTGCATATAGAAAAATAATGAGAATGCAACCATTATTAGATTTATATTACACACAATGGTCAAATTTAGACCTTAGAAATAGCAATAGTAACATGTAGGTATCAAACTTTTGGTACCACATTCTAGGAGATGGTTTCAAACCATACAAAGACTTCTTTAGTTTGCAAACTGTATGTTCTTTACCTTTCATAATGAAGTGCTCTTGCTATGACATGTAAATCTCTTCCTCCAAGTAAACATGAAGTAATATTATCTTCGCATCCATCTATTCCACTTCCAAATCATATGCTACTACAAATGATAATATGAATCAGATAGATGTCAACTTCACAACAAGAGAGAATATCTCACCCTAGTCAATTCCCTCCACCTGAGAAAACCCTTAGTGATCATGTCTTATGCTTCTCAACACTGCGATCAGGACCCCACTTCTTCTTGAACACCCATTTTTAACCAACAAGTTTTTGTCCAACAAGAAAAGGTGCAAGATCCCAAGTCTTTTTTCCTTCAATGCAACCATCTCTTTGTCCATAGCTTTCATCCAAGAATCAGCATCACTCATACCCATAGCCTCTCTAATAGTCCTAGGCTCATTAGTGTTAGAAATCACAACAAAAAATCAATTAAAATCCAATAATGAATAACCAAACCTTTTCGATTACTGCCTAACACACGTAGACCTCTTCAATTGTTGAGGTTGAGGTTCTTCTTCTTCTTTATAACTTTTAGAGATGCTTGATCTCCCCTCATCATCAGGTCCAACAAGAGTGTGTAGTTCATCTTTCATTAGAGTACGTGGAACCTAAACTAACTCTTCCTTCTATTTCTCCTCTTTCTCTAGTTGTAGCTCAATAATGGAAGGTTTCATATCTCTAAAAATTACACTTTTTTATATAGAACCTTTTGAGCCTATGGATCCCAAATCTTGTACCCCTTCACATTGACACCATAGCCAATAAAGATATAGTTACCTACCTTGTTCTCTAACTTAGACCTCTTCTCAATTGAAACATGAGTGCAAGCTTCACAACCAAATACTCTAAGATGTATCATCAAAGGTGTTTTACTAGACCACACTTCCATGGGTGTCTTCTCAACAAACACCAATGTAGGAGTTCTATTAATCAGATTACATGTATTAGCAATCGATTCAACCTAAAAAAAATTCTCAAAGCCAACACCACTCCACATACTCCTAGCCCTCTCCATCAATTTCATGTTCATACTCTATGCAACTCCATTTTTTTTTGGGGTGTATGGATTTGGCTTATGTCTCTCAATCTCTTGCTCTTTACAAAACTTTTCAAACTCTACCTAACAAAAATCACCACCATTGTTAGTCCTCAAACACATAATCTTTCTCCTAGTTTGATTTTATATGAAGTCCATAAACTCCTTAAATTGACTAAAGACTTCAACTTTACTTTTGAGAAAACAAACAAATGTCCTACTGTAATCATCTATGAAAGAAACAAAATATACCAATTTTGATAATTTGAAGGAACATTCATAGGACCAAACACATTTGCATGAACATATTCCAAAACCCTAGAAGACATGTGAGAACTAGAGTAAAAAGAAATATGTTGTTTTCCATAAACACAATGTTCTCAAAAGTCAAACTCAAGATTACAATCATTAACACCTTCAACAAGGCTCTTATTTTCATGTCTCTAAGATCCTTCTCACCAATGTGACCAATTCATTGGTGCCACAATGTTGTCTTCTCTAGAAGAAGCTTCATTTCCATGGAATGAGCACCCTTAGGTACCCAAAATTCATGACCATAAAATGTAGCTATAAAAGACTTATTTTCTGCATGATTTGTCGGTGAGGATGGAGAATCCAAAGGTTTCTTCTTTGGCATGTTGGAAGAGCTATTGCACTGTACTATTCATGAATCAAAATTTTACAAGGTTCCAACCCAAACGCCCTTAGCCAACACCATAGATCCTCTCATCATCTTACATCCTCCACTAGAGAAAACAACTTACAATCTTGAATCATTCAATTTACTCATAGAAATCAAGTTTTGTGCCAAACCTAGGATGTGCAAGGAACCATCTATCCCCTTCACTCTACCATTAGGGAGTCTGATTTTGATTTTCCATAGTCAACGATCTTCAGGTGAGAGTCATCACCCAAATACACCTTTCCACCATCATATTCTTCATACTTCAAGAGACACCCTCTATGACAGGTTATGTGGAACAAAGTACCCAAAAGTATCAACCACAAATCTTCTGATGTATGGGTTGCCAAGGTTGTGATGAAAGCATCCATGTCATCTTGAGAGGAATTTTAAAATTCATAATTGGAGACATGCTTCTTTCCTTTCTTCTTCTTCTCTTCCTTGCACTCTTTTATGATATGACTAGTCTTGGTGTAGTTCCAACACTTCACCTTAGACTCACCAAGAGACTTATATCTCCACAACGATTTTGAATTTTATTTCTTTTCCTTCTTCTTTCCTTTCTCCTCTGATCTACCATGAACAAAAAGGGCCTCCTTAGCCATCTCAAAATACTTTCTCTGCATCTCTTTAGATAATAGTGAAGACACCACCTCATCCATCTTGAAACTAGTGATTGTGCTTCTAATAGCCATTACTAGGTGGTCCCACAAGTCTGGCAACAAAAATAGCAAGAGCATGCAACCATCCTATTTATCAATCTTTTCTCCAACAGATCCCAATTGAGCTATTAGTATGTTGAATGCATTCAAATGATTTGCTATGGATCCTCCATCTTCCATCTTCAAAGAGTACTGTTTCTTTCTTAGGAACAACTTGTTTACTAGGGATTTATCCTGATAAACATCTCCAAGTTTCTTCCAAAGTTCTTTTGTATTTTTCTCTTCATCGATGTTTAGGAGGACAAAATCAACCAAACAAAGTTTGATCAAACCCTTGTATTTCCTATCCATAAGATTCCAATCTTCTTGGGTTGTAGTTGGTTTGGTTCTAGATATTCAACCCATAAAGATTTGTCTACAAGCATATCCTCCATTTTAATCTTCTAGAGTTCAAAGTTTCTTCCATTAAACTGGTCCATCTTGATTCTTCCATATGTGCCAAATGTGCCTGCCATCTTTTTTCTACAATTAGGTGTCAAATTTTTCGCTGATCACATTGGCTCTTCATGTCACAGTTTCATTTCAAAAGTGTAAGTGTAAGTTGTGCTATGTGCTAAGGAAAAAGGGAAATATATAGTTGACGCATGGAAATAATAGGTGATAATATATGATTGCATCACATTGGTGTAATGCATCATTGATTTTACTTCTTGGTGCACACAAAAATTATGATTAATTTCAAAAGGAAGCTAAGAATGCATGCCATCACTACAATGTTGCACACAACTTCTTAACATCACAATTTCATTAAAGCAATTTCAAATGGAAATTGTGATGTGAAAGGAGACTACGATGACTGTAGATATTGTTTTAAAGAATTTTGATCAATGATATACATTCAAATCTGAATGGCTAGTTGGTGGATGTGTTACTTCATATGCGTGAGCCATTAAAACATATTAATGGAATGTCTACTATATTTTTGTTGTAATAAAATAGTGATTTTTTTGGTTTTTCACTATCATCACAATTGCATTCGATCTATCTAGTGAAAGGAGATTGTAGCAATACAATCAAGGCAAGAAAAGCTAGGGTTTCCAAGTAAGTGCAAATTCTATACTCTCTAAGAAAAATTTGTCTGAACTATATAAAATTTATAGAGTTTTAATTGTTTTTCAAAGGGTAATTATGGTTAATAGGGTTTATGGTTTGAATTGTTGAAATAAATTATTAAACACTAGCTTTTTTGAATTACACTTGTAAAACCCTAGAGGTTGTTGAATAAATTAAAGACCTAAATTTTTAAAAATTATTATCAAACCCTATTTTTCCTAAAAACTAATCAAAATGAGTGAAGTGAGTGAAACATCCAAAGCCAAAGCTAGGTTCAAAGCCAAGATAAATTTGGCAAGATTTATGGAAGATGACCTTATAGGTAGATTCCCTAGTGCAAAATAAAAGAGTAAACATGGTTAGGGCATTGTAATTTTAAGTGGTAATCTGCAAGATGCTACAAGAAATATTGGTGATGTTACAACTCCTTAGAGTGGCTAGAAATTATTTGACTATGCATTCAGAAGAGGAACAATGCCATGATCGACCAATAACTTGTAGACCTCAGACTTAGGTAAGTTGGTGGTTCCTATTATATTTGTTGATGTGGACTTGGTGAAGGAACTTGTAGAGTGTTATGACCCTAATGATTAGGTAATTGAAAGAAAGAGGGGAATACATCTTTTGGACATCTCAAGAAGATAAATTGTGAGGACTTTGGCTTGAATATTTCAACCACTATTTCAATAAACTTCAATTGATTTTGTCAAGAATATGAGAAGGATAAGTACAATTATAGGGCTTATAGGTTGCCAAAGCACATAAGAAAGGATATAGGAATGAAAGGTGTAATTTTTACTCCCAAAGAAATGGAGCCATTCAGCTATGATGAATTTGAAGATTACTTGAAGAAAACCTATTATGCACTATGTCATGTCTTAGGGTTAATAGGGTTCTAGTCTGAATTATTGAACCCTAGTTTTCTTGAAATCCAATCAAAATGAGGGAAGTGAGAAGAACATCCAAATCCAAATCCACATCCAGAACCAAGAAAAAATTGGTATGGTTATGGAAGATAACCTTATAGCTCAATTCCTTGGTGCAAAACAAAGTGGTTAACATGCTCAGGGAACTAAAATTTTAAGTTATAATATATAATATGTTGTGAGATCAATTGGTGATGTTACAACCCCTCAGAGTGGTTGGAAATTATTTTATTATGCATTCAAAATCTAGGAACAATGCCATGGTTGACCAGTAACTTGTAGACCTATGAATTACATAAGCTGGTGGTGCCTAATGTATTTTTTGATGTGGACTTGGTGAAGGAACTTGTAGAGTGTTATGAATCCAATGATTGGCTAGTTAAAAGCAAGAAGGGCACACCTCTTTTGGACATCTCAAGAAAGATTGTAAGGATATTTGGCTTGAATCCCTTGGCCAATGTTTCAATAATTTTTAGTTCACTTTTCCAAAAATATAAGAAGGATAAGTACAGTTATAGGGCTTATTGGTGGTCAAAGCACAAAGAAAGGATACATGAATTAAAGGTGTAAGGTTTACTCCTAGAGAAATAGAGCCATTCAAATGCAATGAATTTGAAGATTACTTCAAGAACACCTATTATGGACTATGCTAGTTCTTAGGAAATAATTATGACTTGAGAATTCTAATTCATATGATGTTAGTTGTAGAAATATAGCATACAAATGTTAATAGGGAATTTTATTTTGCTGCATATCTTACAAAAAGTATTCATAATTATCTAACTAATCTAAAGGAGCTCAATGCTCCCCTATACTTTAGAAACTATTCTTTGTTAATGCATATGATTATGTGGAGTGGTGAAAAGGCTTGTAAGAATTTGATGAAATTGAGAATTGAGGGTGAAAATGGTAGGAGGTTTCAAGTCCAGATGTGGACTCATCTAAGGGATCAAAATTGCAATGAGTCAAACTTTGAGTGTTTCAAAATGTTTTAATTCAAGGCATATTGGGGAATCTAGGTTGCAAGCCTATAGAGTGAATATCAATGAAGGTCAAGAAGATATTGAGAACCCTAAAATTTGACCTTGAGTGTAGAGTGAAGCAAAATTGGGGGAATAATATTTGTTTAACAATTCCACAGTGTTTAGGACTTATCAAACCACTGTGCAACCTCATTTTATTCTTATCTATTTGTTTGATAGAATTTCATTTATGGAGATAATGTGGTAACTAGATGATGCTAACAAGAAAAATTTTAGGTTGGAAAATAAGGGATCTTTCATCCCTGGTCAGTTCAAGTTTTCACATTTTATTGTCAATTCTAAAGAGGGTGTGCAGAACCTTTCCTCTATGTTAATGAATCTTAGGATGAAAGTCCAACTAGTCAAAAACTATCACCTTGAAGGGTTTATCAAGGATGAAAGGAATAAGAGATTTAGGTCTACATATTATCACCACTTCCATGTTTTTGAGGATGTTATCAAAAACTTGGGTAAAAAAGAGGAGGTAGAGAAAAGAAAATAAGATTGAATGCACATGAATCTTGTGGAAGAGAAAGAGTTTAAAATAAACCTTAAATATGTCAACCCATTTTCTAGTTATACAAACATGATGGAGAAGGTAAAGAAAATGTGGCTCTAGGAAAATTCATCGCCCGCAATTCATTGATGGAAAATTCACCGCCACAAAAAATTCACCGATGGAAACTTTAATGCCAACAATTCACCGCCATGGAAAATTTACCGATGGAAAATTCCTTGTCAACAACTCACCACCACAAAAAATTAACCACCAAATATTCTTAAATTTTATTTCACTGTGAAATTTTCTTTGGTGAATTTTCTATTGAGTTTTCTGATTAATCAACTGGTTGAGTATTATGTGGAACCTGGTGGCAAGGATACAATGGGGGATAAATATACTTAGAATGTTCTTGGTGATGAATAAGTCAACCAAAGGTTCCTTTCACCACATGGTAGGAATGAATTAGATGAATTTGTACCTCACAACATAATGATAATTGATGTATATGATGAGGATCATGTACCTGATGATATTATAAGGTACAAGGATTGTTCTAAATTTATGAATGATGAATCATTTGTCAAGAAAAAGGAGTTTAAAGAATTTTTCATCCAAGTGAGAGATAAAGAATTCAAAGAAAGGATAGAGCAAGCCAAAGAAGGATTTCATCCTTCTCAACATGAGGAAATTGAGAAAAGGTGTCACAAGATATTAAAAATGAGATTGATAGAATTTCCGTTGTTGAAGGTAGAATATTGGTCAAGAAAAGTCATATCCTCTTTTTGCTCAGATGGAATTTATCTTCATTAATTGCTTTAGATGCAATAAGGAATAATGGTGACATTCACAATTGAAGGAAAAATTGATAATGTTCTTTTTTTCTCTAGATTTAGCCCAAAGATGCACACATTGGTAATATGGTCAATGACTCCCAACATAAGTAAGTTGATAGTTATTAGGTTAGTTGGATAGCTTACAGTAGAAGTGATTATAAAAATAGCATAAGAGATTACTCTAACACAAGGTGCAGAAATGGTAGTTCACGCTGCAATGCTAGGTGAATATACAACAAAGATTACACAAGGAAAGTACAATGCTTTATTTGAAAATTTTAATAAGTTGTTGTTTCTAGGGTCCTACCACCAAAACTTTCCATACCTCAAATCGAAGGACCTCCACCATCTTCTTCTGAACAATTTTTAGTGCAAGATAGAGATATTCTCTTTGAGAATTCAAAGGCTAGAAGAGGAGGTGAAAGAAATTAAGGAGAGTGAGAAGAAGACAAAGGAAGAGGATGGAAGGGTGGTATTAGATATGATAAATGATATTCTTGTCCACAGGTTGGCATGTGTATTGCATAAGTTGGAAGGTGAATGGATTACTTTCAAAAGGATACATGAGGAATATCAAAAGTGCTAGGATATATAGGAGAGTTTCCAAAATGTGCTAAGTAAATGGAACATGAGGGAATATACTATTAAGGAAATGATAAAATCAATAGATTTTGATCCAGAAGCCCCAAAAAAATTTCCTCAAATTGTTGAATGAATTGAGTTGTTGGGGGAAATTTATTATTTTCAAACTAAATTAGACATCCAATTTAAGAATAAATTGAAGATGTTTTAGGATATGGAGAGGGGTGTTATGCCCAAGATATTGGATGAGTTTAGAGAAATAAA
>VDFB02176712.1:0-10162 GCA_007258455.2 Sequoia sempervirens
GTATACTTTCTTCTTTATCAAGATTTTCTTTTGGCTTGGTTATCTGAGTGGAATTCTCATCTGCAACAACTATGACCTATGAACCATGTCCTATCATTTCATCAACGAAATCATACAAAGCCTTACCTTTAGAGGTGAACTTCTTCACCTTTTGTACTGTTGGTTCCTCCAGGCTTACCATAACCATAGGTTGTATATTCCTTGAAGATCCCTCTAGTCTCCTCAAAACAGTTGCATAACACTTGGCCTTCTCCTTATACATGTTTCAAGCTTGTTCCATCTTGTCAAGCCTTCTTGCCAATGCATCCAAGACTACTTGTGCATCTACCTTTGCACTTTCATTTGTCACTTTGTCGAGCTAGACTCTCATGACAGTGTAGTCCTCCATGTTTACATCTCCTTTTTACTATAGCAATAGACCAATCTCTAAAAACTTATGACTAGTTTTGTCAACATGAAGCCTTGAATGCACTTTTTCCTTTTTCTTCCCCTTGGATTTTGGAGGAGCTATCTCTTTAAGATCAAGCTCATCTAGGCAGATCATTTAATTATTTCACTTTGATACTTGAGAGATCAACCAAGGGGGAAGGGAAGAAGTATGCGCTTCTTGACTCACCATCAACTCTTGCGTTGCAACCACTTCTATAGAAATTATTGGTATGGTAACAAGTAGGGTAGTATTTGTCACGATTCCTCCAGTGGATTGCACACCAAGTTGAATCTACAAAGACCCATTCATGAATCTATCAAATTCATCTTTTGAAGTGATATCAAAAGATGGAGATGACAAGCTTGGGATGGATGAGGGAGAGCTTGACAAGACATCAATAGTTTGTGAGTTTGAAACTGTAGGAGGAGTGGTAAGGATGGTTGATACTACAGGGGGAATAGAAACATCCACTGTATGTATGGTAGATGTGGGAGGAGGTGAAGTAGGAAGAGGATGTGGAGAAGTGGTAGGATTAGTAGGTGTATGAGGGACATTTGAAGTAACAGGCGATGACATTTGGGGAAGATTTTTGACAACATTTTCATGAGATAGAGTTTGTTTGTTGCCATGCCCAAGTTCCTCCTTATCACCTTCTTGTTCACTTTCATCCTTAGACTATTCCTCTTTAGCATAATCTTCTTCTTCAGTAGACTCTTCTTCCTCAAAATCTTCCTCTTCTATAGATTCCTCACTTTCATTTCCTTTTCTTGTTTAGACTTTTGTTCCTTAGAAGTGGGCCCTTTTCCTTCTACATGAGTTAGTTCAGGTTATGTGGCCTCTTCTTCCTTAACCTCCTATGTAAATTTTTTACCAATGGTGAACTTGATTCTAGGACTTCTTCAGGAAGAAGAGGGAGTAGCTGCATGCTTGTCTTTGGTGCGGATTTCCTACCATTGGCTGGTTTCTCCTCCAGGTACTTCTCCCTCTAATTCTATCCTAAAGGATTTCATCTAGAAACCATGTTTGTGTAACTATTCTACAATGTTGGATAATATTGGGGGAAGCCTTTCTCTAATGGAGACACTTTCCTTTTTAGACCATTGTATTGGAGGTAAGGGTCTCCTAGAAATTTCATCTTCTTCATAGGCAGAGTTGATGATGTCACCAGGATCTTTCAAATCCTCTAGTAGATCAGCCACACCAAGATCTTTGATCTACTCTACGGTTAGCCTACAAAAGTCCATTCAACAGATGTTTTCTTCATCTTTGTAGTCCACCCATATGTCTTCAAAGCAGTAGACATGTCAGTGAGCTTTCATCAATTTCCTATTCACATCCTAGTAGTCAAAGTAAAATCTATATTTGTACATCCTTATAGTCATGATCTGCATTTTTGCAACAACTGACTTTTCCTTTTGTACACTGTGAATGGTATATCTACCAATCGTCACTGTAAACTTGAAACCCCGTTTGTGAATTCTCATGCGTTCCTTGTGAACTGAGATCAATTGTCTACATAGCTCCATGAGTATCCACTTATCTTAAGGATATTTGGGCAACATGTAAGGGCACCTAGTATAACAACCTACCCTCATATAGGTGAAAGTTGGAAACTGTAAAGAGATACACTAAACCTTATTCACCACTTTGTAGGCCTTTTTTGATACTCTCTTCTTTTTGAGAGTTGGGTCAAAACTAAACAACAAAGGTGCATGGAAGGCATCTATGACCCTCTTGAAATGATGAAGACTTTCCTTTAGATCCAACTAATAAAAATACTTTTACATAGGTACTGTAGACACCTGAATTTGGACACTTAATTTATCTAAATTCATCCCCTTTCATCTTATTTTCGTTAATTAAGTAATACATCTATTATTTAATTAATATATTTAATTCTGCCAAATCCCTAAGGTATTTAATCAATAATACCTTATCTCTTTAATCCTCCTTTCATTAAATGAATTAAATAAATATGTTATTTATTTAATCTCCTTTATGTCACATTCTCCATCTTTTATTATCTAATCTTAATCCTTCTTCTAATCCCATCATTAGGACGTGTCACATCCTCCAACTTTTGCAAGTTGGCCTCTAATCTCTCTTAGCCACCTAACCCTCCTCTAATCCTTCATTACTCTTCCCCATGTGATCTTTGACTTGTCACATCAAGTCACATGTGAAATCTAACTCTCTTCTAATCTTCATTAATCAGTCTAATCAAGTACTTGCACAATCCTAATCACTTAATTGAGTCAACCCTATTAAATGCTTTTCTTTTTTGACAAGGCATCTCCCTCCCCCATGTGAATTTTTAATTCACATTTAATCCCAATGCACTCAAAGGAATTTTTAATTCTTCCTCCTTCCCATGTCCTCTGTCTTTATTCTTTCCCATCTCCCCATGTAGAGAATATTTGAGATTTTTAATTCCTCACACATGTCCTCTCACCCACATGGGGACCTGAACCTCCTTTATGAGGAGATCTTGTCCAATCCCAAGGTACTTTGTACCCCCCTCCATGTCATGTACTTCTCTTACACCTCATGTCCACCTCATCTTTCTTAAGCCTCTCCCCATGCCACATGTCAAGATGTGAGGGCTTGTGAGTTCTCAACTCACCTTAACCCTACATCTTGATCATTGGTGGCTCAATCTTGGCCATCCATTTCCCTAGAGATTTCCAAAATTCTTATAAATACCCCCTCTTTTCTCTCATTTTGGGGGAGAGATCATTTTGCTAGTCAAACTCTTGCAATTTTGTTTTTCAATCTACACTTAGCCATTTGCATCCATTTTGTCCAACTATCTTGCATCTCACACTTCACATATTGCATCTACTTGCCATCCAAGGGGCATACACATCCAAAGTCGGAAGGGTCAATAGGGATCGATTCGACTAGGAGTGCCGAAGTTGTTGTTGATTTTATCTTGTGTTGATTCAACAGGCTAATCTTGAGGGTGTAGGTTGTTTGGTGTTTATTGCACTCTTTAGTTTCTTTATCGACTAGCATATATTTGGCCTATCATTTTTACATCGGTGGGACCCACAAGCGGTCTCTTTCTTTCCGTTTGCTATTTTTGTAGGTTAGGGTTATGGGGTGGTGACATGTCCTCGGTGTGATTAATCCCTTTGGTGGCAGACTGACCTTCCGTGGTGGACGACCCTCGATGGACTGACCCTCGGTGGTAGACTATCCCTCTAATTAGCCGGACTGTCCCTCGGTGGTGGTTGTCCCTCGGTGGCGGACCTGACCCTCCGGGTGGCCGGACTGTCCTCGGTGGTGGACCCACAACCCTCCGGTGGTGGACCTGACCTTCCGGTGGCAGACCTGACCCTCCGGTGGCGGACCTGACCCTTCGGTGGCGGACTTGACCTCCCGAAGGTGAAATTTCAAGTTTTTACCAATTGTTCTTTGGTAAATTAGGCACATAGTTTAATTAGAGGGGTCAACAACCCTTGTTTGGCATGCTTGTGGAAGGCTATTTGACGTATCCAATCCCCTTGCGCCATTTAGTATCTGGGTGATGAAATCTCCAAGTCCTTTGGAGTCACCCTATTGTCATTTTCTTAGTGGGACTTGCTTGGGGATTTCATCACGCTAAGAGACGATTCCAACCACGTGTACCGGCGGGGTATATAAAGGGGGAGAGCGAAAGTTGTACCTCAATCCAACTGCGTCATAATGGGTGAAGCGTCGAGATGACGTAAAGAGTTAGTGGAGCCTTTGGTATCGTAAGGTTCTGACTTATGTAGCAATGGGTTGGTGTTCATGGTTTGGGCCTCATGTACCGGGTGTATATCGAGGACTCCTTAGCAACCATGTTCATCCTATAGTAGAAGACTTTGTTGGCCATACCCGTTTCTACTAATCTTAGGATTGTGCTGTCTGAATTGTCTTTCTCGTGCAAAACCGGTCATTTTCAGTTTAACCAAATCTATTTACTTCAGGTGTTTTATATGTTGGATCAGCGCGCCTCATCCATCAAAAAAATCAAGCTTAAACATCACGTGTGGACTGACCTCTATGCTATGGGAAGACTGACCGATATTTGGACTTGACCTTATCTTTGCATGGCGGACGACCTTAACTCTTTCTTCGAGGTGCCATTTCCACATTGTTTATCCGATTGACTCCATTCAAAGGCAGTTCTTCTCATTTTTTCGTGCTCTTTCCGATGATATGTACCACTTCATACTTTTGAGAAGTTGGCCGGGGCACCTTTTTTCTTCACCATCTACCTCCTCGAGGGGGTATACCCTACCATTCTCATCAGTTTACTCATTCCGAGTAAACGTTCATCCATTTAACACATCCTTTCATCATTCAGACTCTCATTTTGTCGTTTTGATCGCAGTTTACTTTCGTTCAGGAGTAAGCATTCATCCATTTCACATATCATTTCATCATTATGAACTCTTTCGTTACGTCATTTCCATCATCACGTTTATAGTTCGAGTAAAGCGTTCATCAATTCAACATCCTTTCATCGTCGAAACTCTGGTTCTATTAGATCATCCGTTTACTTTCGTTTTGGTAAACATTCATCAGTGATACATCCTTTCATCATTGGACTTTGGTTCTATCATTACGATCATCTGTTTACCCACTCGTTAAGGAGTAAACATTCATCGAGCTAATATATCCTTTCATCATTCCTAAACCCTCATTTTGTCGACGATCATCCGTTTACTCGTTTGGGTAAACGTTCATCATTCACATATCCTTTCATCATTCACAGACTCTCATTCTATGTTCCATCATCCGTTTACTGGATTAAGGTAAACATTCATCATTCACATATCGCTTTCATCATTACGAACTCTGCGTTAAACGTCATTCGATCATTAGTTTATGGATTCCTAGTAAACATTTATTAAACACATATCCTTTCATCATTCGAACTCCGTTCTATCATTTTTGTTCATCTGTTTGCTCGTGCGAGGTAAGCTTATTCATCGATCAACACATCCTTTCATCATTCAAGCTCTTGTCCTATCATTACGATCATTAGTTTATAGTTCGAGTAATCGTTCATCTATCGATCAGGCTGTTGCTCATTTTGAGTATTTGTTCATCCATTTCTATCATCCATTTCTCCAATCAAATCATCGTTTTCCCCACCCAAATCCCCTGAACTTCGTCTCGGGTTATTATCCAAATTGACCAAAGCGTCTGATCTGATCGTCATCATTAACATCCTCTTAGGATTGTCATCCATCCTAAGTTAATCATCATCGTCAGCCCAATCAATCCATTTTCAATCTCAAAGTGGATTCGGTGCCCCAATCATACATGTATTCTTTAATCCGATCAATCAACATCCTAAGTCACCTAGGATAATCTCTGAATGGGGTTTTTCAGCCCCTCTCATCATCCTATCGGATCCATCGGTCAATCTTATCAATCAATCGATCAATCCAATCCAATCCAATTGCATCCTTATCCAATCACCTTCGACCCAATCAATCTACTTCCATCTCGAAGCAGATTCGGTGTCGTAATCATCCTTTGATAATCCAATCAATTGTCCGGAATCAATCCATCCAATCATCCAATCATCCTAATCTGAGCTTTAATTCAATCCCGATCCGAGCTTGTCCTAAATCCCAATTTGGGCTTTTGTCCATTTCCATCCAAAATCTGTATCCATCATCTTTATCCTTTCATCATCATGAATTCTTATCCTCCATCAATAGTGGTCAAGGGAAACCCTAATTATGTCAACAATGATAATGAAATTCTTGTTGATCAAGAGGTATACGACATAGATCCCCTTGACACTATCATTGCTAGTAATCTTTCTCCACCCACATTCAATAATCCAATCAGCCCATCGAGTTATCCCATCATGTCTTCATCTATGCTAATAATCCCGCACTCCTTATGCTACCTTTTGACAAAGGGATGTCCATCATATCCATCATATCCTTCTACATCATCCCTTATCCTAGTTTTCCATCACCATACCACCCTATCTTGATCCCCCATCCACATCCTCTTATCTCAATCCTTCATCCACATGTACCCCCTACCCTAATCTTCCATACCAATCCACTCAGCCTAATCCTACATTCACACCTTCCTATCCTAGTCAAACACACCCATCAACTTACCCTAATCCAACATCTCCATCTCCCTATATTAATCCAACACCTGCATCTTCCCATCCTAATCCACCATCCCAATACCTTTATTACAACATGCCGCCCATATCTTCTACCAATGATCCATCGTCCATGTCATCCTATCTAACTCCCCATGCCCATATCCTTACCAATCCTCCATCGGTCTTAACAGCTTCACGCTAATCCCACAGATCCCACTAATCCATAAACCTTCATCCACTCCCACCTCGCCATCTCGGCTAAAGCGTATTCAAGTTTTTCCAAGGACTTATAACAAAGGAAACACCCCCCACTCCACACATTTCAGTCGTGGAACCATGCCATCCCAACCCATCATCCATGGTCATTAGTGATGTGACCCTTCTCCATCCAACACCTATCATTGCTGATACCATCACATCCTCTGAATCCATTGAGTCCCCATCTCCTACCATCACATCCTCTAAATCCACTAAGTCCCCATCTCCTACCATCACATCCTCTGAATATACTGAGTCCCCATCTCCTACCATCACATCTACCAAATCCATTGAACACCCACCCCCTACTCTGAGAGCCGTCAAACCTATTGACGACACCCAAATCTAATCCACTTCTTCCACTCCTAGTATCCATTCCCAGGAATATTTTGAATCCTCCATCCTTCCATCTTCCCCACTTGAAGAGTCCCCCCATGACTCCATTATCATGCCTCCCGTACACGATGAGTCATGCCAAGAGCCTGATCCAAAGCATGCCAACATATCCCCTCCTCTAGATCAAGATCCTACCATCTCATCTAGTCTACCACAAGATCACAGTCCCCCATCCATTCCATCCCATGATCCTCTTGACATTCAAGATTCTACCGCTCCATCTCCGTCTCCATTGCATGAGCCTGCTACCACAAAATCAGATCCTATCATATCCCCTACTCCCTCTCTAGATACAACCCATCCAAATGCTGCTATCCCATCATCTCCTTCTCAAGATCCCCCATCATCACCTAAAAATGCTATCCCCACACCGCTTGCATATCCCCTTGGTACTCTCACATTCTTCCATGGTGGCCTCCTTGCGAACCACAAAAACCACGGTAAATATACCACCCCATCATCCCCCACCTAATAATGAACTCGCATCATGTTTTCAGAATAACAAAATCCTATCATGGATCGAATGCTCAAGAACATGAACTATCAAGGAAAAGGTCTAGGCCTTCATGAGCAAGGTATTTTAGAGCCCATCCAAGTCAAAGAACAAGTCTGCATGCAAGGTCTTGGACCTATTTCCCAAGACTCATAATCTAAAGATGTTGGTACAACCTCTAGGCGTCCTCAACGAGCCTTTTCCAAAAGAAATATCGGCTCTTCCCATCGCCCCACCAAATCATATGTGGCCATCCCTCCTCCTCTATCGTATCACCTCAAAACAACTGTCCATCTTCCTCCTTCATCTGCTCCATCCATTTTTGGGTCCTTACATCCCTCCATCCACCATCTCCGTCCTTCATCTGCTTTCTGTCATCTTGGGTCCGTATATCCCAAGATCACCTCCTTCATCTCATCCTTTCATCCATCCAACACCTATCCATCTCATCCATCATAAACATCCCTCTCACATATCCCATAATTAGGATCAACAAAGGCACATACCTAAACATCCTCCATCTACACATAATCCCCATACTCCTACCTCCATTGCCCCACATCGTCCATCCTCTCACACCCATCCCATTTCTAATAAAAAAAACTTTGGATGCTAACATAAAAATGCATAAATCAAACATCCACATGAATCTAAAGCTCCCCATGTCCCCTCTATACAACATGTTGAAGAAAAGAAAAATCAAATCCACAATCCAAATCAAACCCATCAGCGACAAAGGCCCACTAAAGCAAAAATCAAAACCATGTGGATCCAAAGAAAAAGATATGTACCATCAAATTAGAAGAAGAATTTGTAAGAACTTAGAAGTTGCTAATCCAAAGCTAACCATACCCACCTTTCATCCTCTAAATCTGTTTGGGTCCCTATGTCCGAAATTCACTGTCCATCTCCTCCATTATCACATTCTCCATCCATTAATCCTTTTATCTTTTCACATCCACCACCACATGTGCCAATGTTGGTCCTAAACACATCTCCCCATCACATATCCACCCCATCATTCCATCCATACACTTTCCAACATCCCACCCATTATCCCATGTATCTCCCCCATCAAATCCCTCTAATTCATCCTCTTGCATAATCCATTTATCCTCATAAGGTTGCACCAACATCCAACAGTCGGTTCGAACATGAGCTCTTAATACCTGATATAGAACTTGATGCTTGAGTCCTTCATCCATATCCTTATCGCATGTCTTCTAAATCCACTTATTTGCCTCCCTATCCTTATCCATCTCCTTCTGTATACTATCCAAAAAGTCCAAAAATCCAAAAAAGTCAAAAAAATCAAAAAATAGTAAAGAGAAATAATCCGTCCAATGGTGAAAACTTGGAAACCAAGTGCCTTGGATAAGTACCATGATGAAAACTTGACAAATAGGCATCATGCATAAATCCCTATCTGCACTTGGGGGCAACTTCTTGATATGCATTCCCTCCATCCGCTATGCTTCCTGCTACGCTTTCGGCTATGCACCCATCTTCTTGCTATACATCATTTTCATCCATCCCCTCCACCCTATCGAGCTTACACATCCTGTTTGGCATAGCTCATTTATCCCAATCCTTCCATCCTCCTTGTGATCTTGATAACAATGGGGTAAACATATAAGCATGCTTTGGACACCTCTTAGCATACATTCCCCTCACCTGCACACTATCCCAACTGTCATTCACACTCGTCTACCTTCCTGATCCACCTATCATGCTACCCTCAATCTCCCTTCCTTATCCATGCATCCTATCTTCATCCATCCCACTCCTTTATTTTCCTATCCTTCTCTATTGCATCCCTCATGCCTCCTCACACATGACATATCTAGAGTGGGGGCATCTATCTTCCTTTGTGATACAGTCCTTGAAGACATCCTTCATTCCATCAAATCACTCCCTTCCATTTCCCTATCCTTATCTCCTTATCGATATATCCATCTCCCCATCCTTATCTTTTATCCCTCCACACAATCCTTATATCCATCTTCCCATCCCTATCTTCCTATCCTTCCATCATGGCATCCATTCTCATCTATCCATCTGGTCACCTTTTCCTCATCCAAATCCTTATCCCTCTATCCAATCCACCCAAACAATCCTTTTCCTCCCCCCATCCTCTACCCTCATCCCATCTCATAATCCCTTGTCATTGGTATCTCGCTATAGGATTTTCCCCACACAACCCAATTCCATCTACCTCATCATCATCACTTCTGCTTCTTTTACACATCTTTTTAATCTCCTATCCTTTTTCATCATTTAGCTATCCATCATGCCATCCTCCCACTTCATCTTTGATGATTTGGATAACTATCCCATCCTTGAGCTTTGTATAGTCACTATCCTCCAATCCAATCCAACAGGTCTATCTTGTCCCATCGTGTCAGTCCAATTATTTTAACCCCTTATCTAGGGTTATCTCATCATCTTTCATCCATCATTTGTCTTTGGCCTT
>VDFB02176713.1:0-21644 GCA_007258455.2 Sequoia sempervirens
AGAAAGAAAGTTTTCCCTTTGAAAACTTTTGAGGAGATTGTTGTGTAACACATTTTATGATAATAGATCTTTTCATTGATGATGGAATTCGTCTTGTCATGAAATGCTAACAAGGTTTCTTCTTCCTTTCGTATCCAAGTAGCTTAAGTTCATGCAAGTAGCTTATTTTGGTGTGTGGTGTTTTATTGAGATAGCTTCGCTTTATTCCATACCACTAGCGGCTTGTTGATGATAAGTCCGCCTTGTGTGGTCAACTGGACATTATCTTGTGTGTAACTTCGGTTGTGGTTTACATACTTATATGCGTTGTTCTGATGGTGTATGTATGTTAAACTATAACTTGAATACCTTTTGCTATCCCCTTTGAAGATTGCACCGATTTTACTGAAGCTGTCCGACGGAGGCTAGGTGAAATCCGGTTGAAGTCTATTGAAATGAAGCTCCACATACCCTGCATTTAGAATAGGATATAAATTTCTTAGCCCCCTTTCCCCCTTTACTTTCCGCACTTTCTGATTAGTTTTAGGAAAGAGACCACATTGCCCAATCATACACGTAAGAATCCCCTTCAAATTACATATCAGCTGCTAACTGTGAGAAGTCTGAACAATTACGTAAGTCCCCTCGTAAGAACACAGCAAAACACATCAACCAAACTGGGTCTATTCGCACTTAAGGAACCTTGGAGTTGAACATGCGAACTTTCTCGCAATCTTAGCGCATGGAATACTTTGATCAAGAGAGAACGGAGTAGCCCCAAACTATTTTGTTCTTCGGCTGTTTGGTATGGTCACAAAAACCGCATCAACAGTCTCAAAAAAGGAAAAAAGATAAGGGTTTAGAGGATCTATTGTACGCCTAGGAATTCAAGAGACAACAAAGATCAGGTGAAAGGAGTAACCACGTTTTGTTTTGCCTCCCAGGGACAACTACGCAAAGTGGGTGCAATCTTCAAAGGGTGTGATTATAATTTTCAAGCCTCAAATGAGACCGAAGTTAGGCATCCACGATCACAAGCTCAAGCTAACTTTACGCATCGAATGAAAATCATCCATTTGAAGAAAGTATGAGCAACATTTCACCATTTAATCTATATGATCAATCTTGCATTCACTTAACAAACATTCAAAGCAAATTCTACTTAATTATAATCTAATTCTAATCTATGGTAGAAGAAGTTATGCAACCTTGCTCACTACTTGACAATAAAAGTTGTTCAAAGCAAATTGTGCATAAGAGCTTTTATTAGCGGAAATAGTCTTAATGCAACAATTTCATACACTGTCTCCACACAAATGAAAGTGAGAGATCACAAGTTTAAATAGAGTTTTCAAAATCAAATGAAAGGCCAGGATTAAAACGACATCAACGACCAAGATTAATACAACTCAACCCTAATTAGGGTTGCCCAAAATAACATCAGTTAACAACCAATAAGCAAGCAGTGAACAAGCAGTGAAGTGGTAGTTGGAGCTATCTTCAAGGGAAGGCATCCCTATCTTCTTGGTGCTCGACGAATCTGGACATGATAGTGACAACTTCCTCCATCGTGACTGGCGGCAGCATGCTTATCTTGAATTCAAGCCCATCCAAATCCTCAGGACATTTGGCGAAGGTGTTCTCCCAATCCGCTTCCTGTCTCACAAAATCATCTCTGATGGACAAGAGATTCGCCACTTTTGTGAAATCCTATCTCAAAATTGGTCCGGTAGTAGAGAAGAAAACTTCTTGAACCTTATGTTTCAACCTCTCTAGCTACATGTCGTTTTCCCTGACAATCTCTTTGTCAAACACATTTGCAGCTATCATATAAATCTTCCTCCGGATTTCTTTAACTTGCTCTTCAACTCTGAGCCCATCTGCCTTTGCCTTCTCCAGAACCTCTCTCCGTATTGTCACTGCCCAAAACCAATGATGAAAATCATAAGCTGCTCCTACAACAATCACCTTTCCTTCGACCAATTCTTCCTTTGAAATGCCCTTCAGTACCTTGAGGCATGGAATGAGCCTCCCCTGAATATCTAGAAGGTTGTCCCAAGTTTCTGCCATGTGAACCAATCTGGAAAGGAAAAAATAAGTCTATCCATAGGCAAGCGTCAATCTCTCCATGAACAAGGTTGCTTCCGTGCCCTTGCTTGCCATCCATCCCTGGGCCTCCTTGGCCGTGACTATACCTTCTTCTACATCCTTGACCATCTCCTGCAAGGAATTGAGAAAAGGAGGAGCTGCTGCATCATTCTGATTGAGTGGTTGGGTTAGATGCCGTATATACTCCTTCAGGCGCTCGACCTCCCTTTTGTATTCCTTCTTTTTCGCCACTTCTTTTTCCAATCTCACCTTGATAGTTGAGACAGAATCATCTAGCTCTTCCACTTCTTGGCTTTTTGTTGTTGGGCCAAGGTCTATAGTGGTTATGGCATATTCTTGGGGGTGATCTCATCTTGTGCTTTATCCACTGTTGGTATTGCGATCTGTATGGAATGGCTGCCGGCTTCGTCCCTCTGAATGGTGGAAAATTTCTTGGCAAGTTTCTTAGTAGCAACCTATTCCAAGCTTGCCAAGAAATCCGTAGTATCATCTTCTTCTTGGACCTCTACTGGTGCCTAAATTTTCATCCTCTCTTTCAACCAGTAATCGAGATGGTAAAGAGGTACGCTTTCGTCTTCGAGGAACCACGAGGTGGTTCTCAATTGAAACCAAAGAGATTTTTGTTGTTTTGCAAGTTTTGGTTTTTTGTGTTTTTGATGAATTTTTGCAAATAAACTAGAGCTGCGATTTTCACTAATAAATGCTAAAAAATTCTAAATAAATTCTATGATATGAAATAGGCGTGGAAAATGCTCAAACATCATAGGCGCATCCTTTATTTAAAGTTCCAGAGCATTTACAATAAGAAATATGACAAATAGCTTTGAATACAAATTTATTTCAGAAAAAACCTGATTTCCTTTTTGCAGCCGCCTGGAAGAAAGATGAAGGTGTACGGCCCAACAAGACACTGAGTCTCTGATCTCCAAAATCAATGCTGAGGCCCTGAAGACCCTAGGCGCACAAGGTACAATTGCCAGATGCTGAAAACCCAATGTAATTCCCTCTTGAAATGAAAAGTACGGCCTGCTGGTACAGGAAAAGTACGGCCCAACAGCAAGGAGAAAAGGGTACGGCTTTATTGGTATTAGTGCCAGAACTCAGTAAAAATGCCTCTGTAAAGTCGCCTCAATAGATAGATGGAAATCTTCTGATAATCCCTGAATGAATCAATCAATGTCCTTGTCGTGATCCCACATTGGCCAATCGCAAGAAGTGCAAGCCCCGGTTTGGTATTGCCTGACCTCGATTACGCAAATCTAGAGAGTTTAGTTCTCCGAAACATTAGATGCGCTTGAAACCCTACTTGAAGCTCAATGCTCGAGCAAAGAGACAAATTAGAATAACATCTCATAATGGTTCGATTTTGTCTTTCTTTGAATAAATATATCCTCTTCTTGAAAATTCAACCCAAAGCTCTTTTTTAATAATCATTTAATAAAATGATTAAATTCGCCCTTTTAAGACTTAGGAGAAATCCATTTAATAATTGGCGCTTATTTTAATGAATAATAAATATTCATTATGTCAAATATTAATACTTTATTAATTAAATATTTAAATATTTCAATAAAGTGACTTTAATATAAAGTCAAAATATTAAATATTTAATAAATCATTAAATATTCCAATATTTCTCCGTTTGACTGCCAAACTGAGGAACTAGGTCGATTCTGAGCTGAAAGGTTGAACCAGGTGCCCTGCCCAAAATAGCAGCTTCCGCCTGACCTAACTTTCTAAAATAGAAAGTTCCTGAAAATGCACTTTGGAAGATTCTGCGAAGGCCCAACCTGAAACAACTGCAAAACTGGAGCTACCAAACACAGAGTAACTGCCTCCCAGGGGTGATCCCTCACACACTCACAGCCGGCCCTACGAGGGGTCGAAATAGCGACTCACTCCTCGACAAGCGATTAATGCACGACTAAAGCGGGGACATTACCCATTTCGATACTATCCTCCTCATGAACGTTCCCTTCATTTGGAATATCCAAGACTCCTCTGAGGGCGGAAATCATTCCTTCTTCAAAGTCATCATTTTGGACTTCCATTTCATTATCTAGACCCAATACTTTTGTGCCCGTAGGATATGGGGGCTCATTGTCGTCCAACTGGATTGGCTCATTGTCCTTTTCCTAAACTGCAGAAGGTCTCATCATCTTGGCCAAGGATTCGTCTGTTGTAGCCACTAGCTCATCAATATTTTTAGATGCCACGGAACAATATGGTTCTATCCTCTGTCGTTTTGGAGCAAGTTCTATGCTTGCAACTACTTCTTTCCTCTTCTTGCCAATCTCAACTAAATCATCATGATGGGATGCTCCGACATTGGAGGAGTATGACTCCATCTTGCTCAATAAATCATATGTGAGCGTCACTCGTTTTTGCCTCAACTCCTGGACCTGATGGTCGACCCACCACTGAGAGTACTTAATCATTGGTCTCATCAATGTAGCCAAGTCTGAATGCTCAAGCTTTGACCATTTCACGGAAGGAAGAGGTCGGCTCTCCTTGAAGCACGGCTGGACATAATTTCCATCATCCTGCAACTGATTGGGCACCTGACAAAGTTCAGTTGCCCTCATAAAGTCCACTGGCACTCTAGACCATAATCTTCTCCTGACTTCATACTCATCAGTGGCATTCGCCCAGAAGTCCTCCAATTCCACTCTGTGTTTATATCTTCTCCCATCCATGGTTTGAATATGATGATGCGGTTCAAAATTGGCCCTAGACTTATAGGCTGTGAATGGCTACCATTGGATTTCTAGCCTGGCACTCTCGATTGCTTGTGTTGATGGACAAGACTCTGACATATGCCCAATAAAGAATGGGAAAGTAACAACCGCCTTCTTACTTTTCCTTTGGATGTTCTAGTATTCTTCTAGCTGCCTCAAGACTTGAAGCAAAATCATCCAATTTGTTGGATAGATGGGCAGCTTGTAAGGATTTCCAGTGAATCCCTGGATCCTGACATATGTAAATTTTGGAAATTGGATAAACCAGGATCCATACCTACTGATCAAACTCTTTGCTTTGTGACTCAACCTCTGATGCGTTCCTCCTTGAAGTGTTCTTGTGATATACATTAGGAAAGCATCGTGCACCCTCCTGAAATGAGATTTCCCCCTTAGCTGAAGTTGTGGGTAGCAATCATAAGACTTGAGTTCACTTTCCCCATTGCCAATTTTGCCTTTGCAAATCAATCCTGAGTATTTATATGTCTTGGCCAACAAATAGACAATGTACGAGCTCATAAGAAAAGACTTGGTCTTTTCCAAATTGGTCAGCTGCTCATGAAGATTGTCGCTTATCATTTGGGACTAGTTGAACATCTTCACATTGGAAGTGATTTCATCTATAAAATAATGCATCCACGTTTCAAAATATGCACCTTGTGGATTGCCGGCTATCCTATTTAGCATCAAAATGATATCCCCATAATCTTCTTTAAAATCTGTCCGGCGTGGCTTCTTAGGCATCTTCTTTGTTGATGGTCTAGGATTTTCCAGCCATGCCTTATTAACATTTGTGGCGCACAATTTAGACTGACTGTCATACAATCTCTTGGCATCCTCCTTGGTTTTGTAGATGGTACGGGGATGTGTTGGGATGCCGAATGCCTCCTGTATTGCCACTTCACTAAGGTGAGCCAAAACCCTTATGTCAGGTGCAACAATTTGTCTTTCCTAAGCATTGTAATGGATGGCACATGCTACCATCAACTTCACACAGTCCATTGCAGGCGGGAATCTAGCTATTTGAAAAATTCCATTCCTCACCATTCTTCTGGCAATCGGTCTCGGTAGTCCAGAATGTCCATATACTCTCTTCTTGAACTCCACGAAGTCTACATGTCCCAGATCAGTGTCTGCAACATTTTTCCATTTTGAATTTATTTTTGACTCTCATTGTACCCCCTTACTAGCGAACTTCATCGACATCTTCTTTGATGATTCTCTTGCCGAGGTCATCAACCTGCAGTAAAAATACTAACATTAATACAGAGACTTTAAAATATAATTCATTCTTGTGCCTTGTGTTAGAATATTTTACTTTCAGCTCATTAAAATATTAAATGTCTGCGAAAAAGCAAGCTGAAAGTAAATGAATTTGATTGAAATTTAGCCAGAATGAAAAAGACAGAAGGAGAATTGATGAATTTATCCAATTGAATTCCAAACCTCAGGAAAAAATTCTGGCTGCAAATCAGATTCAAACTTCGAGAATTTAATCAAAAATCAAGTAATAAAGTGCACCAGTCTTGTTGAGAAGTTCGACTTTCTGCCAAGAAATTTTTCACTTCTTCGAAAAAATTACTTCTTTAGCATAAAATTCCTTCCTCTGAGAAAATCAATCTTGCCTGCAAAAGAATTGATCGTGTCTCAACTTTCTTACAATTTTGAGAGATTAACTTCTCTTCGGCTGTGTCTGTGAAAAATGAGTTGCTGAAACTCATTATAATGCTAAAGAATTCAATTTGTTTTAGCAACTGCATCTTTTTCTCTCGATTTCGATTTGTTTTCTCTTCTTCAAATAGGCAAGTTTCCATTCTTTTTCAAAAAAAAAACTCAATGGCGAGCTTATCAAGGCAAATCTCTTTGATTTTCCAAAATTCAATTTTTTGCTAGCTGTTTATCTTTAATTTTTGAAATTTTGAAAAAAAAACATTAAATGTCCAATCAAATTCAATTTTTCCTAGTTTTAATTCATGGGGAATTTAATTTTTGCCCATGGATTTTCTCTTTGTCCGGTGTAATTTATTTTCTTCTGATACATCTCTAGCAAATTTTATTTTGTTCGAGGCATTTTATATTTCTAAGTGTTGGAAATAGATTATTAAAATGTCAAAATATTTAATTTATTTCCAACCCATTTGTTTTTGGACCCATGGCTATTTTAATTTTTCTCTTTTTTTCTTTTGCTAAATGTTTATTTTCCAAATTTATTTCGATTTTCATCTAGCCAAGTTGAAATTTTAGCCATCTCGCCAATAAATATTATGCCAGATCCTCATTTTCATCTACTATGGCGGACTTCAGATTGTGCCGGGCACATTTTTCTCATGCCGAATTCAAATTTTCTCTTGCTTGGACGAATTTCTCTAGGCAAAGTATGTGTTTGGACGTTTTTTTTTTTTTCTAGGCCAATTCCATAATACTTAGCCAAATTTTAACCTCTTTGGCCTAGGGCGGAATTTCTAACCTCTTTGCCATATACATTTTCCTCTGTGCACGTAGCCAACTTCACCAATTTTCTTCTAGGCACCCATACTTAGGCGAATTTTCAATCTTTTCTCCCCTTCTTATGTTAGGCGGATTTCATTAAATTCTTTCCATGGCCTAGGCGGACTTCATCAAGTTCTTTCCATCTTCCATCAAGGCATGGTAGACTTTCTATCCTCCTTGACATTTGCCTTTCACACTCATACTTAGCCAAAATTTGCAATTTTCCTCTTCTTAGGCCTCCATACTTCTACAAATTTCGAATTTTCCTTCCAAGGCATCAAATAATTAGCCAAAATTTTCAATTTTCCCCTTCTTTGTGCTAGGCGGACTTCACAAATGTCTTGCCAAGGCTTGGGCGGACTTTGGAGAAGGCATGCCATCCATCACCTAAGGCTTGGGCGGACTTTAGAGGTGCGTTGACATGTTTTACCTAAGGCTGGGCAGACTTTAGAGGTGTCTTGCCATTTTATGGAGGACTTCCAAGAAGTCTTGCCATGTTCTCACTAAGGCAAGGGCGGACTTCACAACTTCTATGCCATGTCCCTCAAATTAAGGGTCGGATTCCTTAATGGCTTGATAATCTCCTCTTGATGGCAAACATTTTCTTTCCACCTTCCCTTCTTTCTAGGGTGGACTTGCTCTCATGCCATGGCAAGGGTGAATTTCTCTAGACTTAGGCAAATTTACCTCATGATTCCACGCCTTTGGGTTGACTTTTTTGGTGATTTTTGCATACTTGTCATTTGAGTTTTGACTGATTTTCTGATTTTTACCTTGCTTTTCCATGCTTTTCCTGATTTTTGCTTTATTTTTTTAATTTTTACTTTGATTTTTCAAGATTTTTCAATTTTTTTGGTTGATTTTGGATTCTAAGAATGGAAACGTTGACCTGTTGACCATGGTTGACTTTCTAAAAATAGAAAAAACAAACTCCCTAAAAATAGGGAACCCTGCTTGGTCCAAAAATGCCAAAAATGAAAAGCAAAAAAGCAAAATAGCAGATGTAATGTCCCCTTCTCAAGGGATCGCTTCTGGACCTTGGCCTATTCCTAGAGACCCGTAGGGTCAGTGCGGAGGGTGAAATTAGGGTTTCCTAGTTTTGAGGTGGTTGTTGCTTGGAGTTTGGGTTTCTGACTGCGGATTCTTTCTGGTTTTCAGAGAGCTTCGCAGTGGTGTGTTCAGTTTGGCATTCCGGGCAACTTCGTGAATTTACTATTTTTAGTAAATTCTATTTTTGGCAGTGGGCAGTTGGGGTTCAGTTCAGTTGGTCATCTTCTTCAGTTGTTCAGCTGACATTTCAGTTTTTGGCCTTGGGCGCATTATTCTTGGTGAGATAAGTAATTTTTCTTATAATATTATATTTTAATATTATATGACCCTTTTGTATAGCACGCACAACTTAAGTTGTTTTAAAAGAGGGACTTTAAGGGTCTAGGCGCCATGGAGGAATAAGTTATATTTTATAAAGTCAAATATTGAGCTTTTGAAAAAGGACGCCTATATGAAGGTTTGACTTTATTTTAAAATGTGAAATAAGCAAAAGTGAAAATGGACGCCATCTCTTGGAGGGAAAAGGTGAATTTGAAATTAGGGTTTTGGGCGCCCTCTGGAAGCTTCTAGATGTTTCTCTCTCGTCTATATATTCAGGCCTCAGCTCTTCATTTGGCATCTTCTGTCTACTACACCGTTATGCTGCTGGATTGACTTCAGGCACTCGCTTCGAGGAAAGCACACCTCCTAGCATTGGCTCATCTTCTTGCTTGAAGATAGCAACTAGTTGAGAGGTTAGCTGTCATTGGTAGTTTTGCATTGTAGTTGAGTTCTATTGCATTTAGTGATGATGTTCAAGCATTTTGTCATATTTTAGTGTTGCTGATGTTGCATAGCTGTAGCAAGTTTTCATTCAAAACTCAAAAATACAAAAAGATATTGTTCTGGGTGTTGGCTAAATCATCTTGTCTCTAAGGGGCGACCCTTCTTGCAAATTTGTAGAATTTAAAACGAAGTTTCTGATTTTTCCTTGCAAAATCGCCCCTACTAGTGGGCCGTACCATTTGAGAAGTGTCTTGGGATGTGTGCAAAATAAATAGGGGCTGTTTGGTGAGGTTTTAAGGGTTCTTTGGGGGCGCCTTTGTCTTTAGAACATTCTGCTCTTTGTCTCACGCCATTAGGAAGTGTTATGAGCAAGTTGTGAGCAATTTAATGGCTATTATGTTGCAGATTTTCATCATTCTATGTGCAGGTCTGATACAGCAGATTTAAGAAAGTTGTTCCTTGGTTGAAATTAGAGTATTGGAAATCAAGTTTGATATTGTGAATGCTTACTAATCATCCGTGTTTCGGAAAAGCGACACAAACCCCGTGTTTAATAGGATTGTTCTATCTTATTGTAAGCCGCTAGTAGTACTAATGTACATTTCATATCTTATCTCCTCATTTCTCTAACTTGTAATCTCTAATCAAGAAGTGAAGAGGTCGCTCGCCGCCTTTACTTTCTTTTAATTGTAATTTCCTAAGTCTCCGCCATGGTTTCATCCATCACTTGCCCGAGTAGCACATACTTCTGGTGTTGAGCTCTTTCAAGACAGTAATAGATAGGGATCCTCTCGACCGTAATCGCTCGCCGCCATCGGCCAAGATCTCGTTAGGAGTTCTGTTCGCCGATTTACTTTGAGATCCTCCACCAATGCTCATACCGTCTTCTCGACGATCCCCGTGTACATTCGCGATGCCATTGTGATCGCTTTGAAGCTTACTTAACCTTAACGGGTGCATGTTGCATTGTAATCTTTTACGAAAAAACAAAAAAAATTGGTCCGGTTCATTACAGTGGTATCAGAGCCATGATTCTGCCAACCTGTGCCCAACAGTGATTCAATGGTCAGATGAGTGACAGTGATTGCAGATACTTCACCAGAGGTCAGGCCAGAAGACAACAGATACAGCTTCCGTCAGTGCCAGAAGCAGATACCTTTTCAGAGGCTTTGAGAGTAACTGGAATAACAGTGGATACGGGTAAAACAGTTGAGAACATGTCAGATAATCTTAGGACAGCCATGGAAGAGAAGGATGCAAGGATGGAAAAGAAGTTTGATGGAATGATTGAGATGATGTCTCGATTACTTGCTAAAATGGATCAGCAAGCTACTCAGAACCATATTCCGAATCAAAACCATGCTACAGGAGAAAGCAGTGGTGTCAATGGAAACAACGGGCATAATGGAAACAATGGTAATGGAGGTAGTAGAACCATTGGACAGCATGATGCCATCTCTAGCGGATCAGCCTCTAGACCGCTCTTTCCTACATTCACTCCAAGAGAAGAACAACCAGTTGAAGCTCCCGTCCCCTTGGTAGACGATGCCCGACAAGCCTATATGGAGTATGCTACCCTACCCCCTGATCTTAGGAACCAATGGTCCTTTGATCAATTCTTGAATCAGAGGGACAGAAGACAAGGAAGAAGAGTTGATAACCGAGCTAATTGGGCTCCTAGAACTGATTTCCATCAAGCCTTAGGGAAGGTAACATTGGCTCACTTCGATGGAAGTGATACGTGTTCAGCAAGATCATGGGTTCAGAAGTTAGACAACTACCTTTCACTTCGTCCCATGCCAGAAGAAGATGCCATCAAGTTTGCAACACTCCATTTAGAAGGAGCTGCCCATGAGTGGTGGTACCATGGTTTGGTCACTCTTGGCCATAACCTTATTCGAACTTATGGAGAATTCACCAACAAGCTGATTGAAAGGTTCGACACTAAGGATCCTGAAGTACGATTTCGCGAGCTTGCACAACTCAAACAGCATGGCTCCTTGGATTCTTACATTGCTGATTTCCAGAGGCTTTCCGTGATGGTGCCCAACATCACCGAAAGAAGATTGGTTGTTTTGTTTTCTGAAGGTTTGGTTGAACCCTTGAAAGGATGGGTTAAAGCTTTCGATCCACCAAGTCTTGATGAGGCAATCAAGAAGGCTCGTAGTATGGAGTTATCAGCTCCTAGGCCTAAATTTCCGCCTAAGCCTTTTGGCCACAAGAAGGATAAGGATAGAAGACATTCTTCTAATCAGCACAAGAAGTTCCCACCTAAATTGACTGAAGAGCAACGTGAACAGCTCAGAAAGGAGGGCAAATGTTACACATGTTTAGAGCCTTGGACTAAAGGCCATAGATGTCCTGGAAGAGGGCGTTATAATCAAATGGGAACCTATTCTGATTATGAATCAGCATCTGATATGTCTGATCAGCAGTCTTATTTTGGGGACAGCGAGGATGAAAGAGCCACAGAAGAGTCCGATCATGAACAAGGAGTTGGGGGCCCTATTGCCCAACTCTCTAGTTTCCAAAAGAACGAATCTTTCAAGGTTCGTGGTGGAGTTGGAGGCCATCGATTGTTGCATTAATTGATACTGGTGCAACGCATAACTTCATTGATGAAGGTGTGGTTGCAAAGAGAGGTCTCAAAACTGAAGAATTTGAAGGCTTCAAAGTCATGGTGGCTGATGGGTTTCACATTTCCTGCACACGAAGAGTTCCTAACATGTCCTTGCAGTTGGGAAACTATGAAGTCAAAGATGACTTCTATGTGGTTACTATTGGTGACACAGATGCAGTTTTGGGCATACAATGGTTACGTTCACTTGGTGAAATCTCTCTCAACCTACAAACCATGGAGCTCAAGTTCCAATCTGATGGCAAGAGAGTTGTTTTGAGAGGAATGTCTAATGGTGGTCCTCGTATAGTTTCTTTCAAAAGGATGGAAAGGCTGATTAGACATGACCAAGTGGAGTGGGCTGCGGAATGCATGGTTCTTCCTGCCAGTCCAGTTGAGACCAAGAGGGAATATCCTCCTGATATTCAATCCATACTCACCAAAAGGAGTAAGGTGTTTGCTGATCTACCACCTGGGCCACCACCAGAAAGAGGTGCTGAGCATGTTATTGAACTTAAGGAAGGGGCCAAACCAGTCATTACAACACCGTATAGATATCCTAAGAAGCAGAAGGATGAAATTGAGAAGAACATAAGAGAACTCCTGGAGATGGGCTTCATTCGCCCTAGCAAGAGTCCCTTTGCTTCAGCTGTGGTTCTTGTGAAGAAGAAAGACGGCACCATCCGCATGTGTGTGGATTATCGTGCCTTGAATCAAAGCACAATGAAAAATCGGTATCCTATTCCTCGGATCGATGAGCTCATTGATGAGCTGCATGGTGCTAAATTCTTCTCCAAAATTGATTTGAGATCGGGTTACTATCAAATCCGGATGAGGGGCTCAGATGTTGAGAAGACGGCATTTAGATGCCACTATGGTCATTTTGAGTTCCTAGTCATGCCCTTTGGCTTGACTAATGCTCCAGCCACCTTCCAGTCTTGCATGAACAGAGTCTTCCAGAAGCAGTTGAGGAAATTTGTGTTAATTTTCTTTGATGATATTCTCATCTTCAGCAAGACGTGGGAAGAACACCTCAAGCACTTGGAGGAAGTGCTTAGCATTCTTGAATCAGAGAGTTTGTTTGCAAAAGAGTCCAAATGTGAATTTGGAATGAGGGAGCTGCTCTACCTTGGCCATATCATCAGCGCTGAAGGGGTGAAGGTTGATCCAGAAAAGATCAAGGCTATTGTAGATTGGCCACCTCCAGAAAATCTGACTCATTTGAAGGGATTTTTGGGTCTTTGTGGCTTCTATAGAAGGTTCGTAAAGGGGTATTCTCAAAGTGCTGCTCCTCTTACTGACCTCACTAAAAAGGGGGCTTTCATGTGGTCAGAAAAAGCTCAAAGTGTGTTTGATAAGTTCAAGAAAATCATGAGTTCTTGTCCTGTATTGGCCATACCAGATTTCTCCAAACCCTTCGAGTTACAGTGTGATGCATCAGGGGAAGGTATTGGGGCTGTTTTGATGCAAGAGAAGCATCCCATTGTATTTGAAAGCAGAAAATTAAGAGGGGTTGAAAGGACCTACTCTATCTATGACAAGGAAATGCTTGCAATCATGCATGCATTAGCCAAGTTCAGACAGTATCTGGTGGGGAGTAAATTCGTGGTCAAGACTGATCACAACAGTCTCAAGCACTTTATGCATCAGAAGGACTTGAATGAGAGACAGCAGAAGTGGGTGAGTAAGCTACAAGCTTACGATTTTGACATTGAGTATGTCAAAGGGAAGAATAACGTTGTGGCTGATGCTTTGTCTAGAAGGCCTCACTTGAGCTCATTGTGTGAGCTTAATGCTGATTGGAAGGAGTTGTTGCTTGCTGATTATGCCAAAAATCAGTTTGCAACCAGCGTTATTGAAGGTACTTTTCATGATGAAAGGTACAAGGTAGTTGATGGGTTGATCCACTACAAGGGAAGAATCTTCTTGGTGGCTGATTCTAAACGTAAGAAGAAGATTTTGGTGACTTTCCATGACAGTCCACTTGCTGGTCATCAAGGGTACTTCAAGACATACAAGCAGATTCGAGAGAGATTCTCTTGGAAGGGGTTGAAAGATGATGTTCAGCGTCACATCAAGGAGTGCAGTACTTGTCAAATGAATAAAAATGAGCACTCTCTTCCAGCTGGTCTACTGCAGCCACTTCCCATTCCAAATCAAAAATGGGAAAGTATCTCTATGGATTTCATCACCGGGTTGCCTAGGGCTCAAGGCAAAGACTGCATTTATGTTGTAGTGGACAGATTGACCAAATTCTCTCATTTCTTCGCCATCACAAGCACATTTACAGCAGCTCAAGTTGCAGATTTGTTCTTCCATGAAGTGTTTAGACTGCATGGGTTGCCTAAAAATATTGTGAGTGATAGGGACAGCAAGTTCCTAAGCACCTTTTGGCAGGAAATTTTTAGGATGAGTGGTACAGTGCTTACTCCAAGCACTAGCTATCACCCACAAACGGATGGTCAAACGGAGATTGTAAACAAATGGTTGGAGGGCTATCTCAGAAATTATGTCTCAGAACAGCAAAGAGCATGGGTAAAATGGCTCCACTTGGGAGAATATTGCTACAATTCATCTTTCCACATGTCAATAAAGATGTCTCCATTCATGGCCCTCTATGGTTACGAGGCTCCAAGCTTTGCTGATTTGGTGTTTGGCGATAGCAAAGCTCCTCAAGCCAAGGATTGGTTGCAGCAGAGCCAAGATGTTTTGAAATCCTTGAAGGACAACCTTCAAATGGCACAAAATCAGCAAAAGATGTACGCTGATCAGCAGCGTGTTGAGCGCTCATTTGAGGTTGGTGACATGGTATATCTTCGGCTTCAGCCCTACAGACAATCCACACTTAAGAAGAGTGGAGCTGAGAAGCTGAAACCCCGCTTCTATGGACCATTCAAAGTTGTTAGGAAAGTTGGAGCGGTGGCTTATGAGTTGGAACTACCTTCGGGTAGTAAGGTCCACAATGTCTTCCATGTGTCTCGCCTCAAAAAGGCACTTGGACACAACGTTGTGGCTTCACCACAGTTACCTCCTTTGGATGAAGAAGGACAGTTGACCTTGGTTCCAGAACAGATTATTGATTTCAGAGAGCGTTCCTTGAGGAGGAGAACAATCAAAGAGTATTTGGTAAAATGGAAGAACTTACCATTGGAGGATGCTACGTGGGAGGATGAGGAGATTCTACAGCATCCAGACTTGCGATTGCTTGAGGGCAAGCAATCTTGGGGAGGGCGGACTGTAATGTCCCCTTCTCAGCAGTGATCGTTTCTGTTGACCGTTGGCCTATTCCGGAGACCCGTAGGCTGTGCGGAGGGTGAAATTAGGGTTTCCTCGTTTTGAGGTGGTTGTTGCTTGGAGTTTGGGTTTCTGACTGCGGATTCTTTCTGGGTTTTCAGAGAGCTTCGCAGTGGTGTGTTCAGTTTGGCATTCCGGGCAACTTCGCGAATTTACTATTTTTAGTAAATTCTATTTTTGGCAGTGGACAGTTGGATTCAGTTCAGTGGATCACTTCTTCAGTTGTTTCAGCTGGCACTTCAGTTCTTGGCCTTGGGCGCATTATTCTTGGTGAGATAAGTAATTTTCTTATAATATTATATTTTAATATTATATGACCCTTTTGTATAGCAAGCACAACTTAAGTTGTTTTAAAAGAGGGACTTTAAGGGTCTAGGCGCCATGGAGGAATAAGTTATATTTTATAAAGTCAAATATTGAGCTTTTGAAAAAGGACGCCTATATGAAGGTTTGACTTTATTTTAAAATGTGAAATAAGCAAAAGTGAAAATGGACGCCATCTCTTGGAGGGAAAAGGTGAATTTGAAATTAGGGTTTTGGGCGCCCTCTGGAAGCTTCTAGATGTTTCTCTCTCGTCTATATATTCAGGCCTCAGCTCTTCATTTGGCATCTTCTGTCTACTACACCGTTATGCTGCTGGATTGACTTCAGGCACTCGCTTCGAGGAAAGCACACCTCCTAGCATTTGCTCATCTTCTTGCTTGAGAGATAGCAACTAGTTGAGAGGTTAGCTGTCATTGGTAGTTTTGCATTGTAGTTGAGTTCTATTGCATTTAGTGATGATGTTCAAGCATTTTGTCATATTTTAGTGTTGCTGATGTTGCATAGCTGTAGCAAGTTTTCATTCAAAACTCAAAAATACAAAAAGATATTATTCTGGGTGTTGGCTAAATCATCTTGTCTCTAAGGGGCGACCCTTCTTGCAAATTTGTAGAATTTAAAACGAAGTTTCTGATTTTTCCTTGCAAAATCGCCCCTACTAGTGGGCCGTACCATTTGAGAAGTGTCTTGGGATGTGTGCAAAATAAATAAGGGCTGTTTAGTGAGGTTTTAAGGGTTCTTTGGGGGCGCCTTTGTCTTTAGAACATTCTGCTCTTTGTCTCACGCCATTAGGAAGTGTTATGAGCAAGTTGTGAGCAATTTAATGGCTATTATGTTGCAGATTTTCATCATTCTATGTGCAGGTCTGATACAGCAGATTTAAGAAAGTTGTTCCTTGGTTGAAATTAGAGTATTGGAAATCAAGTTTGATATTGTGAATGCTTACTAATCATCTGCAGCTTGAAAAGACATAAAACTTCAGTTTAAGAGATTGTTCTATCTTATTGTAAGCTGCTGGTAGTACTAACAGCATTTTCATATCTTATCTCTCATTTCTCTAACTTGTAATTCCCACTGAAGAAGTGGAAGAGGCTGGCTTGCCGCCTTTTACTTTCTTGCATTGTAATTTCCTAAGTCTCCGCCATATGGTCGCCTCTGATCCATCACGGTTCGAGTAGCACATACTTGGTGTTGAGCTCTTTTCAGTATTGCAATAGATAGGGATCCTCTGACCGAATGCTCGTCGTTCATCGGCGCATCTCTGGTTAGAGTTCTTGTTCAGCATTTACTTTTGAGATCCTCTGACCAATGCTCACACCTTGCCCGCACCGGGATCCTGGTGTACATTCTGGTTAGAGTTACTTTCTGCATCGTTTTGGTTTACGCTAACCTTAACCCGCATGTTGTACAAATCTTTTATGAAAAAACTAAAATTGGTCCTGCCTCATTACAAAGCAGACTTCTAAAGTAGGAAGTGTCAGAATTGACCCAAAGCATAGGCGATCTTCGTCTCCTAGACTTTATTAGCCCTTCCATGACGTTTACGCACTAATTCAAGCATGGATTATCAACTTGGCTCGGATGACTCTCAAAAGACTGACTTGAAACTCTTAAAGTAGTGACCTCATGAAATCGTTGCGTGGAGGCAAAACCCTAAAAACTAGCAAACTACTAGGGGTCCCCATTTTCAATGGGGCGATGGGTTAAAAGGTCACAATAGTGCCCAATCATGAAAGTTGGTGATTAAGATTGGAAGTGTGTGTCCCCAATCATTATTGTTTTGAGTAGATGTGTGTGTCCTTGTTCATAACTTTGATATTGGATAGATGTGTTTGCCCCTATCCAAATTTGTTATATGACCTCAAATAGAAGTGCTAGTCCTATCCTTGGTTTCATGGGTAGATGTGTTTGTTCCTATCCTTTGATAATGTTCAAAAGTATAGTGAAGTGATTTCCACTATTGTTTGTCTCGAGTAGATGTGTATGTCCTTACTCATACCTTATGTTTTGTGATAATCACCCCAATTTTTTTGATTTATAACTTGTTAGCATCAAAACGTAAGCAATGATAATCAACCCATTCAACTTCCCTCCACTTCCTGATCACCTAGATCCCAGTGTGGGCAAGGTGAGAGTGTACAGTGGTAAGGATTACATTATAATGCTTTTGAAAAGTAAACCACTTGTTTTGTGGGGTGAGTAGAATAATTCCATTTATGCAGTGGGTACAAAGTGAAAGTAATTCAGCTCTTCCGCTTTTCGGCGAAAGAACCACTTATTTAGTGAGTCAGTACATTGAACCACTTATTCAGTGGGGTAAGAAATAATACCACTTATAATGTAATGTCCTCTTCTTAGTAGAGGTCTTATCAGTTGACCGTTATCCTATCCCAGAGGCCCATAGGGTATCAGAAGTAGAAATTAGGGTTTCCTATTTTTTAGGAGGTTTCTTTTGAGGTTTTAGGGGTTTGCATGCAAGAGTATTGCAAAGTGGTTTTTGGGTCTTTCTGGGTTCTTAGAGGGCTTTAGAATGGTGTAACATGCATGTGCATCAGGAGTTTTTTCCGGACTTGCTATTTTTCGTAAGTTACGAGAACTGCCCGATTTGTGCTTAAAATGAGTTTGGAGTAACTTACTATTTTTAGCAATATGCTATTTTTAGTAAGTGCTGTTTTTGGCAGTGCTATTTTTAGCAGCATTTCAATAGTCCAATGTAATGGCTATTTCTAGCAAGACAATTTGAGTATAGTGCATATATTTCTGGATTAAATTGTGTTGCTTTCTGCCCTTTCTTGCTGATTTCTGTTTTTCTTTCTTGTCTTATTGTTAGGGTGGTCTTTTCTTCTTCTTTTTGTTGTCTGTTTTTCTCTTTGTGCCCTTAGTTTTATTTGTTAATTTTTTAATCTTTTTTGTGTCTCTCTTATTTAGTGTCATTTTTTCTTTTGTATTATGTCTTTTATTGTTTTCTTTGATATTTATTTTCTTGTCCTTTAATTTGATGTTGGTCCTTGGTGGTGTTAGTCTTTCTTTCTTGCTTTTTTGTTTGTATTTTGTGTTTTGCCTTTCTCTTTCTCTTTTTGATTATGTTTCACGTTCCTTTCCCCCTTTATTTTCCTTTAAGTTTCCTCTTGTCCTTTTATTTTTGTTTCTTCTTTTGTCTTTAATTGTCCGTTGTTTGTCTTTTGTCTTGCTTGATAATTTCCCGTCATCCATTTTAATTTCTATTCTTTTTATCTTAGTTTTTAGTCTTTTTTCTTCTTTCATTTTTTGTTCTTCTCCCCTTTGGGGTTGTTGTCTTCTTTTCTTATCTCTTATTTCTTTTTGTTTTTTGTGTTGGTTTGAGTTATTCTCCTTTACTGAATTTCTTTGTTGGGTCTTTTTCTTTTGGTTTTTGAACGAGCTCTCTTTCCTCTTCTCCCCATTATTTTCCTCTATTTTCAATCTTATTATATAATTTGTCTGCACTCTTTCTCCTTTAGTAAGGTAGTTTTCTAGATGGGGTTTTTCCATTTTATGTTTTTTGTAATAGTTGTTTTGTTTTCTAAAATATTTATTTATTGTTTTATCTTATTTTATTTTTTTCTTCCTTTTGACTTTATTGTCCTTTTTTCTTTTTGTGCTTTTAATAAAAGTCCCTCTTCTTCTTTTTGGTACTTTATTTTTTCTCTCATTTAATTATTGCTTTTGTCTTTTGAAGAAAATTGACTCTGACTTTTGGAGATCTTGTGGATCCATTGGTCTTATTTCCTTCCCTCAATTTCTTGGTTCTTGTGCTTTCCAACCTCCCCAATCCCCTCACCTATTTATCTTCCCAAGTCTGCTACTCTCATTCCATTCTCTTCTCTGGTTTTATCATCCTGATGATGGATCATGGAGCATGATCCGAAACGTTTGATGAAAAAATTCAAACACAGTTTAATCCAGAAATATATGCGCTATACAACCATGGACTGTGGAAATTTATGGCTTTTAACAGTTTGAGTAGTTTGGTCTCCAACTTTCTTGGAGCTTGTTTTGGCGAGTTCAGTGCTTTAAGTGATTTCATGGTTGGATGCCATAGTTGGTGAGTATAATGTTTTTAAGTGAAATCTAACTAAGGCAAATGAGGATGCCTAGTTTGGGGAAATATTTGAATATTATAAAGTTATTTCACTTAAGTTACTTGGATGCCTAACTTGTGATATTTGCATTTTAATAATATATCTCTTATGTGCTTTTGGACGCCTTGGTCAAGGGGTCAAAGATGAAACTCAAATGCAAATTTAAAGGTGAATGTGAATCCTCATTTGGGTGCCTATTTGGAGGGAAAAGGTTTTGAATGGAGGGTTGAGAAAAGTTATAAATAAGAGTCTTTGTCCTCATTTTTGGTATCCATTTTTGCTAATAAAGTGAAGTGCTACTGAAATTTCTTTAGATCCTTGCTTCAAGGAATGCATACCTCCTAGCCCCTTCTTAGTTTTGTACTTGCAAGCTAGTACCTAGCTGATTCAGTGACTGTTCTTCACTCAAAGGTGCAAATTGAGCTTATTGGAGATGGATTGCTTTGATGTTTTATGATTTTGGAGTGATTTTATCAGTTTTTGGTGTTGCTGGTTTGGTGCTTGTTGAAGCACGTTTTGGCTTGTAACTCTTTGGTGGATTTTTTTGTCGATTCTGGGTATTGATGCTATGCTTTCTCTCACCTTGGGTGCCCCCTTCCACCAAGTTTCAGATTTTATTGTTGAGTCTCCATTTTTCTAGAGTTGGTCACCCTAGCCAAGGACGCCATACCATTTCTAGACTTGCTTTGGGAAGCGAGCAAAATAATTTGGAGCTGTTTGGTGTTGTTTCTTGGTTTGTACTTGGTCGCCCTATTCCAAGGCTTCATTTGCACTTGGTTTGAAGTCATTTGGAGGTGTATTGACGATGTTGTGAGCGTTTTGGTGTTTTTGGAGCTTGCTGATTAGAATTTCTGTATGCTGCAATTTCATATCAGACTTGGTAAATTCTTCTATTTTTCCATATTTCATAAGTTTGATATCTTGTTCTTGTTTGGAGATCATTTCCTAACATCTTGGTGATAATTGGATATCCTTAACTTACTATAATGCAGATAATACTTCATATTGTAAGCTGAATCAATAGTATTGATCAGCCTTCTTTACATTTCTGTTATACTCGCTGAAAAGTGGAAGAGGTTGGCTAGCCACCCAGACATTTCATTTCAGTATTTTACATTTCCACTTCCGCTGAATAAGTGGTTGAGTTGATTTCATTTCAATACTTTACTTTCATTATAGCTCGCTGAAAAATGGAAGAGGTCGGCTTGCCACCTAAGTACTTTCATTTCCTAGTTGGTTGGCTGAGCCGTCAACACTTTGTATTTCCACCTTTCAGTATTTCGATTAATGAGACCCCCATCATATGCTCTCACCTTGCCCACATTGGGATGTGGGTGATCATAAAGTGAAGGGTTGCATTTTAGTATTGTAGTTCAGTTTTCAGATTTCATCTAACGATCGCCTAACACAGTATGCTCTCATCTTTCCCTCATTGGGATCTGGGTGATCAAAAAGTGCAGGGTTACATTCCAGTTGGATTATCTCTCATTTATCTAACGTTAATGGGTGAAGTCTTGTGCTCAAATTGAAAAAAAGAAGGGGGATATTTCATATTCAGTGGGGTAAGTAGCAAATCAAAATAGGACCTGTTGATGTTAGTTTTGTGACCGCACCAATCAGTAGAACAAAGTAATCCGAAGGCTACTCCATTCTCTCTTGATCAAAGAATTCCATATGCTAAGATTGCTAGAAAGTTTGTATGTTCAACTCCAAGATTCCGAAAATGCTATGGAATACCCTCAGTCGGTTTGTTGTGATTTGCTGTTTACACGAGGGGACTTACACAATTGTTCAAAAAGGCTTGTAGTTGACAACAGATTGATGACTGGAAGGGAATTTATGCAATGTGGATGATTTAGCAATGAGGTACGTTTTCCTAAAACTAACCAGAAATGAACTGAGTTGAATGGTTGCAGGGATTTGAAAGTTTATGTCCTAGTCTAAATGCAAGGGGTGTTGAACTTGACTTTGTTGTGACCTTTTTCACACATCGCCCCATTGCAAATGGGGACCCCCTAATTTTGGCTTTGATTTTGGGTCGTTTTGTTGTTGTCTCTCTTTTCTACTATTGGTCTTTCCGGGGTATGCCCACCTGTGAGCTTAAACGTAAATTTTGGCCAAGTCTGTAGAATTAGGGTTTCGAGATCTCTGGTCAGTTTGAAGTCAAAAGAGGTGAATAAA